>CAXKVX010003144.1:0-24096 GCA_964058865.1 Eleocharis quinqueflora
TTTCATGTAAATTAATATGTGAAATCAATATTACATGATTCTATCGGTATACAGGCCACAACATGCTACCAGGGTTTTTGACATGGTTGACGAGTTCTACATTGGCGACTTGAAGAAGTAATTTTGCCACATCTCCTCTTTTTGTTGATGAATTAAAGCAGGCATGCAATTTATTAGTTTGTTTTTTCTTTTCTTTTAATTTGCTTATTCTTATCTGAAATTAGATGTGTAGGACATCCTAGCTTAGTGCTTGCCTTTGTATTTCATGACCTGCGAAATTTGAGGAAATTGTGATGTTACTGTGGCAGGATTTCTTAAGGTTTGTGTGCTTATGAACTAGAGCTATTACTATCTAAAATGCTACTTGGTACGTTAGTGAATAATATCATACTTTTGTTGAAGAGATAATTTCATCTGTGTCATTCAAAATTGAGGAAATTTCAGAAATGTTATCAGAATTGATTTCTTTCTATTTGTCACTCAAAATCGCTGCTACCTCTTTTTTTTGTCATTTTTTCAAAAAGACAAAAATGTTCCTGTTATGGCTACTTCGGGTCCGAGTTCACTCCGACCACTGCCGACATCGCCATTGGTGTTGCTTCAAGGGATGTCATAATTGACTCTGAGATCGATTTTGTAGAAGAGGAAGGTCAACTAGTGTCGATACAGAAGGAGAAGAGGAAGGGAATAAGTCACGGTAGGGGAATTTTTGTTTTTTTAAGTGATAAGAAAAGAAGGTAGTAGTAATTTTGAGTGTCAAATATGAAAAAATCAATTCTGATAATATTTTTTAGATTTTTTCAGTCTTAGATGGCACAGCCAAAATTAAGTAAATTATGTAGAGAAGTTGAATCTACAGATTTCAGATTCATGTTGTTGGAACTTGCAACCATCTTGAGAAAGAAAGGATAGCAAGAGTTTAGTGGCAAACTTCCTCAGCAGTCTGAGAAATGCCCTATGTTATTTGTTTAGTGAAAGAAATAAAATAATGGATATTAGTACACAAGCTGCCTATTGAAGGAACTTGGAGCAGCATTCTGCCTTACTCTTACCAGATCAAAAGGTTTGTTTACCACATGATTTGATAAGCATAAGTTTAAACGTGGAAAATTGACAAGGCCCAAATAACCATTACGGTGAGCCCAAAATGTTCTTCTTTGGGCCTTGAGCATACTTTACCCATTATTTTTTCTTTCTTATCCCGCACTGCACTGCACAGTCTGCACTGCTGGCATGAATTTGATTTACACTTCAACGTTTATATGCACTTTTTGACTGTAATTAAATAGCTGATGATTGTAGGAAGAGACAATTAGGCATTAATCATGCTCCACTGAATTAGTAATTAGTAATTAGTAATTAGTGGGCGTGACAAACTGACACCCAAAAAAGTTTAATTTGACTTTTTCAAAATTAATATGCCTTTTAACTTGACTTTGTTGACACCTCATGATTATCATCTGATCTGATCTGATCTGATCTGCTCCCCAATCCCATTTACACCTATCCACCTCACCTCGCCACATCTCATGTCTAAATGTCGTTCGAAGCGTACCAAATAAAAAGAAGAAGAGCTGATGTACCGATACCACTGGTCCACCATCGATACGCTCATCGATATCACCGAATTCGTCAAGTAATATTTAATTTGCATATTGTTGTAGTTATTATGTATGTTATTTTTGTTATTATGTATTTAATTGACTGAAGCTCGACTGAAAACACGTCTCCTGACACGATTTTTCTTCTCCATTTTTCTTGAGTTGTTCTCTTCAGTTTCTTCTATCGCTTCAACTAAATCCGAATAATAATACAGTTAACATCCATAATAATACAAATAACAAGCATAATAATATGATTAATATGCATAATGATTCATTCTAAATAACAATACAGTTAACATGCATAATAACAAAGAACGGTTAATTAACTTATTATGTACATTATTTGAACTATTATGCATTCTATTTGAACTGTTATGTTCGTTATGAAAATAAATGCAAATAAATAAATAACTAAATTATGTGCATAATAACAAAAACAATATGCATAATAACAAAAATAATGCGAATAATAACAAAAAAACATGCAAATTAAATGCAACTAGACGAATTCAGTAGTATCGATGATCATATCGATGGTGGACTGGTGGTATCGCTACATCAACTTTTATTATTATTGTTATTATTATTATTATTATATTATATTATTGTAATTATTATTATCATCATCATTTTAAATTTCTATTATTATAATAATATTATTATAAAATATTTAATATAGTCTTATTATAAATATTTTTATTAATATAATTATTAAATCACTATCAATTTGTAAAAGTCAATAATAATGTAAGAAAAATGGTATTCTCTTTTATTCACCGTCAATTGATTTCATCAAATAAACATAATTTGTAGTGTCATAACATTACATAGTAAATTACTTCTCCTTAACTTCAATTCCCCTTGCCAGAGACAGAGAGTAAGGGGACCTCTTGCATTCTTCTTTTCTTTTCTTTTTTTAAATAAGAAGAGCGATCTCAGTTTTGGTAAAGTTAGAAGTTGCAGTACTTGTACCTCCAGCCAGTTAATGTATCAAGTACTCCAGCATTATTATCAAAATTAATGAACCAAAATGTGAATGAAAGAACGGATTTTTTTACTATTAGAAATAAATAAATGAATTATATTTAGATATAAAGAGTATTTGAATATATAGATTGAAAAATAGAAAAGGCTGGTGTTGTAAACACTAGTCAGAAAGAAAAGGCTAAATGGACGAATACTGTCCATTTGATTTTATTGATTTGAATATATAGATTGAAATTTTTTATGACTGACCTGAAAAAAATAAAGAATAACATCTTTGACGATAATGATCATATTTTCTAATTCACGTTCACATGTATTATCTAGACACATGCATTCAGAAGATACTTAGAAATCCAAACAAAATAAAAAAGAAATTCTAAATATCTCTGAACGTATGCGTCTAGATAACACATGTAAACATGAATGTGACAAAGCAAGGCCGCTAAGGTTGGTACCCACCCTTTCATTCGACTGACCAACCCCTCACATTAATGGTAGGGATTGAATGAGAATCTACCTCTAGGGTCATTATGGTCAAAGATTTGAATTCAGGGTTATAGATGATATTTTTTATTTTTTCAGGCCAGACGTAAAAAAATTCAACCTTTTGTACGTGAATATTTTATTATTTAAAAAAGTTAATATTTTAATTTCTGAGTTGGCTTGTATTTAAATAAGTTTTTGTAACAACTTCAATCGCGCTCGTCGGAACCGTGATTAGGTTTTTTATTGTCGCAAGTCATCGAGCTTTGAATATCCGAGTCTACTTCCACCGCATCAAGTCTGATTTGTGTTCGGAGAAACGAGATTATAAATTGAATCTGAGCAAACTCGTGATAAAAAATTACTGATTAAGACATAAGTTGAAGATGGAGTCAAATTTGAGATACGTATTTCGACAGCAAATCAGATCCGACCCGACGATGTAGGCTCGGATATCTACAACTCAATAGCTTGGGATGATAAAAAATCTAATTACGGTACCGACGAGCATAGCCGACGTTTGTAGAAAAAAATACTAATCATACTTAATATTTTTTTAACAACTTCAGGTACGCTCGTCAGGATCGAAATTAACTTCTTTTATCGTCGCAAGCCATGACGTGTAGATATCTGAGTGTACTTCCATCCCATCGAGTCTGATGTACGATCAGAGAAATGTACATCTCAAATTTGACTTCATCTTCAATTTATGTCTTAATTAGTTATTTTTTTATCATAAGTTTGCGTCTGAATTAATTTTGAATCACTAGTTTCTCTGTTCGCAAATTAGACTCGACATAAATTCAGACGCAAACTTATTAGTGAATATTATTCATCTTCAGACTCAAATTTGACGTAAATAGTTTCATTTTGTTAAATTCAGATTTAGGTATAAATTAAGTACAAAATATTGTTAATAGCCAAAAAATTGAGAAATGCGATGGTTAATTTTGTACTGTTAGGACAATTTTGTATCTATTGAGTGATTTAAACAAAATATTAGTGAATATTATTCAAGCACATGTGCATGTGTTCTTTGCATATAACTTTTATGGACATTGGTTGTTTTTACATTTCACAATGTACACTTTTGTGTTACTATTTTGCACATAAATTTCTCAGTTTTCTTTAATATGAATTTCAAAGATTTTTTTCTTTCAAATAATCTTTAGAATAAAAAAAACTGACCTTCTGCTAGTGGATCGTCGAACCGAGGGACTTCTCTGAAAGAAGGCATGATCAACGTATGACATTGGTTCTTGATCATTGAATAACAGACAAGGATGCTTCATACCCCGATTGATGAACGGAATGGGTTGTCGCCACTGCTTCACAATCTCCTCTACATCTAGTTCGGTCTTGATATCATTAATATTGACATTGTCAATTCTATCACCAGAGTGGTCAGAATGATCAGAGTGACCATATGATTCATGGCCTAATAAAGCATCTTGTCTTACTTCTTGCGTTAAATGTTTACCAGTGGACTACCTGACATACTGTCAGGATTTGGTTCAAAATTAAGATTATACCCATTTGCAGGTGGACTGTTTCGCTCTACATATGATGCGTAGCTACTTTCTAGCATACTGCCGAAATTTGGATCATAACTGGTATTATATGTATTTGATATTGACTCGATCACTACTTCCAATATGCAAAAATTGATCAACGGAGTGACATTGTGCATAACTAACTTCCAAATCACATCATTATCTATACCCAACAAGTTATATAAATAGGATACAGGAGAAGCAATGTTTAATTGTGCACTTATATTCACTTTAAATTGGCTCGGAAGTAGGTCAAATTCAACATAAATTTGTCTCCTTACTTCATCAAAACTAGTATCTTCGGCAACATGAAAAGAAAATTCAACACTTAAATTATAATCTACACTTGTAGGTCCTCTCAATATCTGACATCCATGATACATGTTTATTACAATCATTTCTCGTAACAGTCTATACACAAAATGTACCAATAAATTAGTTAGTTTTTACAATCTATTATTTTAAGTTAATTTAACTAGAAAAATATATTGCTAACAACAAAATTACTACAAAATAAAATACAAAATTACAAAAATAAATTAAAGTAACAAATTACAAAGTCATAATGAACAAAATCTATAATTTTTTTAGAATGACAAATTACAAACTATTATTTTAAGTTGGTTGGCGTACAAAATTAAATTCCTAACAAGTAAAACAATTATAAAATATATTCAATAAAAAAAGTATAAACTTATTAAATTTAAAATGTCTAAAAATAAAATAAAAATTCAAAAAGTGGAAATTAAAAAACGTACAAATTCAATAGTATTTTCCAATTTTTTTTTTGTAGTCGTCCAAATTTTTCTATTATTAAATAGAATGGAAATGAGAGAGAGTTATATTGGAGTGTAGGGGTGCTTGGGACGGGGCAGAATTTATGTGGGTGCAGATCATTATTGGATGATATTGTCAACACCGTCCAAGAAGAATTTGTGTTTCGGACGGTACTCGAAATACCTATCAAAAGGATAGTTTTCTTTCAGTGTAAAAATGTGTCAGTGGGCACTGTGCAAGTAGAATTTTGAATTGGATGGAGTTGTGAATCCTGATCGATACTGACGAATAGTATAGCAAATTCCGACCATTTCCGTAGCTTTTCAAATAATCTTTCCGTTTAAATATATTTAATTAATTTAATTTTAATTATTAAAAATTCGGAGTTTGTTGCGTGCATTAAACACCTCATTATTCCGACAATTTATACTGCATGGACCCTGCACGCATTATTAGTACTTGTGCGGTTGTGCCTGTGCAGAGTTTTGACTTGTGACAGACTGACAGATACAAAAAAAAATTATCTTCCAACTGTTGCTTTCTTTATAATATATATAATATACATGTTGGCTGCCTCCCAATATTGCTCGTCAAAGGGAATAAGAAAATATAAAGTTACCAGAAAACATAATATAATTATCAAAAATATGATTCATATGGATCACCAGAAAACATAATATAATCACCGAAAAAACTGATATAAATACTTGAAATGCTAAAATAAACACCTATATAAATACGAAAAAAATATAATATAAACTCCTAAAAACATAATATAATTACCAAAAATACTAATATGAATAACTGAAATGCTAATATAAATACCTGCAATGGTAAAATAAACACCAGAAAATATTATATGAGAAGAGATCAGCTGCCAACTATTATCTTTACCACATCTTGCCATTATATTCTAGCCATTCATCAATGCACCATATCTAACACTTCTGATTTCCTTTTCCCTCCCTTTTTCAAAAAATATCCTCTGCATCTATTTTCTATGTGTGCTCTCTGCACTTATTTAATATTAATCGTTGGATTACATTTGAAGGATCTGATTTTATAATACAAAAGTTTTCCTGAATTGTATAATTGACGGTCAGTCGTCCAGATCTTCTAATCGAACTGTTAGATTACAAATGCATATAGCAACCATAAAAAATAGGAGCAGATACGATTCCTCCCTTTCTCTTCTCTTCCTCTTCTCTTAGAAAGGGGGAAAAGAAAAGGTAGTGTAAGGGGAAAAAGCTCGAGGGGGAGAGAGGAGACGCTCCTCCAGCATCGCTTCTCGCATTGCATCTTCATCTGAGATCGATCCGATTAACCCTCTTTCTCTTCTTCTTATCTCGTGCTCTGACCTAAAATTTCAAGTTCTCTTGTACTCGCATAACTCTAGATCAACATCATCGTGCTGCCTCTTCTTGATGCTCCTTTCTGATGGCTGATTCCAAATTGTGATTCTCGAAATTCTAATGCTAACAACTCTGGAAATTTTAGAACGTCTTATTCATATTGCGCAATATGAACAATTCTGAAATTGTACAATCATGATCTTATAGAATGCAAACTTGTATCCTCTTTTTTATTTATTTTTTGAAGTACTTTTACAAATATATAATATTTGAGTAAGCCTGAACAAAATTTTAAATACAAATGGATTGCAATCATCAATTATCATCAATAATGCAATTAAATTGATTTTGCATCAATAATAATAATCAAGTTTATTCTGATTAATAACAGAATTAGCCATAATATTTTATTATGTTTAGAATCCTCTTCAAAAAATCAATAAAAATAATCTACGACAAAGCCAAAATATAAAATCTTGATAAACAAAATGATATTGAGTTATTTTGGATAGAGATTTTGGATATTTCGACATTATGGGATAAGGTTCTGATAGAGTGTTTGTGACTGATGCAGATCTATGAGCCTGATCATACAACTGAACCATTATGAGGATCAATTAATTAAAAAAAAAAAGTAGTCAAAGACAGTGAAGTAACAACTATACTAAGCCAACCATTACATAAAAATGTGCACTCTTACCCTTTTTCCTCCCACCATCTATTTTTTCTCTTTAAAGACTAGCTTTCCCCCCACTTCACCTTTCTTTGAAACAAGAAGAAACAAAAAATGTCCAAATAAGTATTGCGTCATGGATTGTTGCAAGTTTGAAGAAGCTAACAAAGAAACTATAATCAGCTGAGTTTAAATCACATTTTATATGATAGACAAGTACAATCTCTAGCCATGAGTTGGTTGGTTTAGTATTTTAGCATGATTATGCTCCCCTTCATATGTAACTATAAGCATCGAGGGATCGTCTACGCATCTCTCGACGTGCTTCCTCGCAGGGCATCCCCTCATACTGCTACACTTGTAGTATCCTCTGCATATTGTGTTTAAACAGTATCAGAAACAAAATTTTACAACTATGATTGTAAGATCGAGGCAAGATTGTATTACATGATATCAGAAGTGCTTAGAAACATATTTTTAATTTCTAAATTTTAATAGTGCTTTGCCATTATGAGAGCAACATGATTCTCTTGGAGTACATGATATTATTATAGTACTAGAATGTACTCACAGTCTAATTAGGGAATCTTGTTCAGAAAAGATGCTTAAATAAATAGATGATTAAGCAAATGTACTTGGCATTGAAGTTCAAAAAAGAAAGAGAGAATCACAACTGGTAGTACACAATTGTACTTAATTACTAGCAGTTGAATCACAAACGAATTCACAAGAGTTGGTTCAAACATTTTGGAGATAAAATAGAAAACATTCTAAGAAATAGGATCCTGCCTTAATTGTTATGGCAGTGCCTTGCCATACAGAATCTGTATGCTCGGATTAAGTTTGAGCAGCTATGATTTGATATTGATATGCAGGGAGTGTATATTATAATATTGATTTTATGGGACCCACTTGTCAGTGAACCAATGGCACCCCGGCAGCCATTACTATCATAGCAGCACATAAAATCTATAACAAATATAGTTGGTTCTTACTAAGATACTGGCAATTATTTTCGGAGTTATTACTAGAATAAAGACTGCTACTCAAACCTCCCTTATTCTTATCCACACACAAGTACCCAACTGTATATGCCCAAAATAAATAAATATTTGACTCCTAAAGAGAAGCACACATCAGTAGCTAACCTGATAAAAGGAGCAATAAATACAGTCTTCTAACTTCTAGTTATATTAAATGCTAAATTAATGAGCCACCAATGAACTACTACTACTAGCCACTTATTTACATTACCAAACAACAGAAAAGTCTTCAGCCAGATATATTTATTTACTTATTCTTTATTTTGTTACATACCTAGGATGAGGTGAACCCTTGATTGGTTTTTGACCATATTTTCTCCAGGAGTACTCATCAGGCGGTATATCAGCAATTTTGTTGCTTATTGCTGGTACCATAATTGATCTCTTGATCCTCAATTTCCTAATAAATTTAAAAAGAATTTATTATTCTTTTCATTTGGAGATCTTAATTTAAAGATATTCAGAAAGAGCAGTTTTCACATTAAAGCATGTACAGCAACTGAACTGGTACTGGTATCAATATCAGATTTACTTTGTAGTTTGTAATATTCCATCCAAATTAGAAAAGACACTCTAACCAAATTAATTTATAAACCCCAAGATAAACTCTAGTCAACCAAAAGGATAATAATATTATGTATTTATGCCAACAGTGCCAGGCCTAATAGCTATACTCATAATTTACACCTTGTAAAGTTTAATATTACCATACCTTCTCTTTGAACAATGGCACCGGCCAGAAGTAGAACATTTACCGCTACCGTCCTCCCCTTTACCGGTACAACGCCTCTTAATAGGCGCATGAGAATGACCAGGGTCACTGGCAGTGGGCCCACCTATGAGGCGAAATGTTCTACCTTCTAAACTAGCCACACTGCGTTCCATACTCAGTGAAGAAAGAAATGACCGAGTCGAAGACATTGTACCACCAGCAGTACCGGTGGTACAGCTTGGGCTGTCAAACTTGAGATTTATGGTACTAAAATTGCTGTTGCTGTTGTTTCTCTTGAAAAGCTCTTGCTGGAACTTGACATGCTGGAGATGGTAAGCCCTGCTACTCTGCTGCTGAAGAAACTGGTACTGGTTAGGTTTGACGGGAGCACCATGCGGTACCAGTTGAAGAGTCGTCTTATCTTCGGAAGTATTGCTCAGTGGGAGGAGCTGTAGGAGGTTAGAGGAAGAGGAAGAAGCATGATTCTGGGCTTGGTTTTGTTGGGGGTTTAAATTGGGGTTAGAAACTAAGGGGTAATCTAAGAAGCCTCTATGATTAGAAAGAAGTTTTGGGTTTTGTGTCTTCTTCAAAATTCGACCTCTTGCATGGCCTTTGGAGTTGTAGTTTAGTAAAGAAACCACTTTTTTGAATCTAGAGATGGCATCGCCTGTTTCTGAGACTAAAGTTCTCTGATCGATCTGTTGTTCTTTTGATTTAGACAACAAGCTCAGAACTCTGTTGCACCTCTCTATTGCTTCTTTGTTGGCCTCTTCAATCTCCTCCATTCTAGAAAAATCAAAGCTTCAACAGGTGTAAACCTCCCAAGTTCTCACCACCGAGAACATCTATGTAAAGAGAGAAACCAAGAGAATTTAAAACAGGGATCAAAAGGAGATGGGTTCTGAAAGAGATACATAACAAAAAGAAGAGAACATAAAAAGTGAAAGAGAATCCAATATTGAATTTTGACTATGGTATCAAACTAAGCAGCCCTCCAAAAAAGGTTTCGTAGGGATGATTTCTGCAAAGAGAGAAAGGGAAAGCAAAAGTTTTCGGGAAAACCAAGATTAATGAAAGAAGAAAACAGAGGAGAGATAGTAGTAGAACTGACCTTGGTAGTGGACAGAGTACAAGTAGAGGAGGAGGAGGAGGTGTGAAGAGGAAGTGATTAAAACCAAGAGAATTTATTATATTCTCTCACCTTAGAAAAAAGCAGCGCTCACTCGCTCAGGGACTAAAATAATATATTCGAGATTTAGAGAATTAGAGGGGAGCTAATCGAATTAATTAATTAAATAAACAAACCAAGCAGTGGCGGTCTCCACGTGATCGTGGCCGTTGGAATTTCTGTTGAAATTAACGGTTGTGATTGCTTGTGATTAGAATTTGTGTGGGGACCGCTGACCAGATTACAGAAGAAAAGTAAGGTTTCGTATGTACTCTCATCAAAGCGTACAAAGCTTTTGTTTTTGTAGCCCTTTGTCGTTTTCAAAATTTAATGTTGTTCATAATATTCAATCATCCTGGTAGAATTTTCATTTTATCCCAAAAGGCAATGAAAATGATATGTAAAATTAAACCACATTTTTTTGTCAAAATTTATTATGCAAGTTGATTTCAAATGTTGTAAAATTAATTGAACGTATATGAAAAGTAGGACATCTTGCAACTATGCAACAATAATTTGGCATATGAATTCACAAAAACAAAATAAAGAAGTGAAGGCAGAGCCGGAGGTTGAGGTGAAGGAGGAGATGCAAAAGGCTAAGCAGGTTCAGGAGTGAACAAGTGAAGGTGAAGGCGAACATGCATAAATTTAGCTGAAATTAATAGAGGTGAAATCGAAATTTTTAATAATAATTAAAAATAAATAAAAATCACCAAAATGATCTTCTCGAAGTTCATGTTTTCGAATTTAATTTCAGAGACCGTGATGACAAATATAATTAATTTCAAAATTTAAGACTTCGTAATTTACAACGATGCGAGAAAGAAGAGACTCACCTCAACGACTCTTGAACGAGGGATTTTAGTTATGTACCAGTAATCTTGAGATTCGTGCCAGAATTCTCTCCTGATTTGAATTTTGAAATAATAATAATGTACACTAATTTTTTGAAAGAATTTAATAATAATGTTATAATAGAATGAAAATTGGAGAGACAAGTGGCGGTCAAAAAGAAGACCACGTCAGACGTAGCAGTGGCAGGCAGTAGCCAGTCGGGTCGGGGTTGTTGTGTTGTTGACCGCAGCAGGCAGCAGCCTTTTCGCAGTTCTCTTCCTCTCCTCCTCTCTTCCTCTCTTCCTCTCCTCTCTGTGTGTGTCAGTCTGTCGGTGTGTCAGTAAGAAAGACTAAGAGAGACCGAGCGTCAGAGAAAACCAAAAAGGAAAAGAGAAAAGAAGGTGCTTCCGACTTCCGTGTCGTGGTGGGGTCCAGGGACAGAGCTAGTGTTCGTTCAGTTCAGACTTCAGACCATTATCGTCTTTCCCACTCAATTCTTACTGTTTTAAATTTTTAATATGATATAATTTAAATATATTTTTTTTCAAGACATTTAAGTTTACATAATTCATACGAAAATGTTATTGAAAAATAAAAAATTTCTTAAAGAATGATATAGTATGTATATCACAATGATCAAATAAAAAATGTAAAATTTTCAAAATAAATTTAGTGATTTCATTTAAAAATTAACTTTTCTTTTATTGCAATATAATACATAAATTTGTAAAATTAACTTCTTAAATATCAAATCAGCTTTTAAACTTTTCTGCAGCATATTTATTATTCTATTAATCAGATCTCTTAGCTTTCTTGTTTTATCTAAATGAGTTTTATTACGAATGTATCTTATGTAGCTTCTTATTCTGAAACAAAATATATTTAAATAATATTTTTTTTAGCAATTTTGACCTTTTTTTAAATTGTCCCTTAATCTTCAATTTTGAATTCACACTTTAATGAGTTGATCATGTATTTTATAATTTCTTCTCACTCTATTTCATATTGAACTAAACTGTATTATTTTAGTTGGAAGAAAATTATGATCATATATCATTTTTCCTCATTCATTTAACTTTAAACAATGTTATTTTCAATTTAGCAAATAAAGAAAACTAAACTGCACGGTTTTTGCATATCATTTTGATTAAAGGCTTTTCAGCTTATCTAACAAGATACTTAATGCTTTTAATGAATCATATTTGGATGATATCATTTACCTTTATATCTTGTAATCAGGGGCGGATTCAGGATTCTCGCCAGGGGGGTTCAAGATTTACGGTATTTTCCAGGAGGGTTCGAAATGATGGTTATTCTTAGAAAAAAATTCTTTTACATGGTCATTTATGCAAAAAAATTTCAAATATATGGTCATTTTTGAAAAAAATTTCCAGGGGGGTTCAGCTGCACCCCCTGGAGCAAGGTGGCTCCACCCCTGCTTGTAATAGTAATTTAAGTATGGAAATAAATGGTCAGATAAATAATTATATCTTTTCTTTTGGGCCGAGTAATTGATCACATGAAAACCAATAATCATCACCACACTTATTACTATTCCTATGCCGACAATCAATTGTCGTGATAAACAACCATCATGATAATCATTATCTTTCTTTGGATCGATTAATAATTACATGAAACCTAACGGTTATCACATTGTTGTGTATGTCATTCAACAAAAATGATAACTCTAAGACCTAATCAAAATATATGTCTAACCGTGAAATAAGCGTCACGATTAACCCTTAATCATAATTCTAAAATCTATCTAAAGGCCTTTATAGCTTTAATTTCTTCATTAATTTCATATTAAAACCAACAATAGTAGCAAGCATGATGCATCTTTGGATGCAATCAGTACTGTTAGGTATTTTGGTGTTATGCACAAAGTACCATCATGAGCCCTTTTGCCGTTCTGACTTTGGGTTAGATTGACATATCCACATGCTAATGACCATGCTAATCAAGTGAGGGTGTGGGTCACAGACGAACCAAGATGCACCAAGTCACAAGTGCTTTTCTTAGACATCATTAACACATAATATGTCATTGTTTTTCTTCGTACACAACAACTACTCTAAAAGTTAATCCTCCTTTGAAAGAAATTAACAAATTTATTGTAGGTACATAAGTTTTAAAACTTTTCAAGGCTCATTTTGCATATACTTTAAAGATAATGTCTGTTTGCGAACATTAATGTTTAACAAAATAAGACATGTAATCCTAGTTGCTTTTAAATAGATTTCAAATTATGTCTAAAGTCTATACTAGAACGTATCTAAAAAAGAATCTATCGCCATATATATATAGAGAGAGAGAAAAAGAGAGAAAGTTAGACTATTGTGAAAATATTTGCACTTCGGTCGAAGTGCAAAAGTTACACATTTTATAACTTTTGAGTTAATATTTGCACTTCGGTCATGTTTTTTTATATTAAGTTGGACTGTTTTTAAAAAATAGTTAATTAAAATAAACTAATTTGCAATTTTAATTTAAATAAACTAATTTTCAATAGTTAACTATATATATGTCTTTTATGAATTGTAGACTTTATAAAATATTTTGTAATTTTTTTTACATAATCTCTATTTAGTATTTACTAAATTCATATGTACTAAATTTATATTTAATTAAAATCCTTTTACAATTAACATATTTATCTTTTATTTATTAGCACTAAACACTAATTATGAATAATAGCTAAATTTTATAACTAATTATGATAATTATATTTACTATACAAGTAACTATAATAATTATAATTATATATTTCCTTAATTATAATTGATTACAGCTACTTCTACAAGTCTGATAAAAAATCGGATCTTGAAACAACCAAAAAACAACATTGCCATAAATAAAAATATTTGCAATACATGATCTTGGCCGAAAATATCTTTTCATATATGATCACGACCAAAAATCTCTTTCATACATGGTCATGGTCAAAATATCTGTCCAATTTTTTTTGTTCATTGTTAGAATAACCCGCAGGGGCCTAGCCAATAAGAGAGCGTGGATAGGTTCGAACCGTAAAAGAAAAATATGTTTTTGTGTCACATCCAAAAATAAATTACCCATTGTGTCATATGCGACCCGCAATGGTGTTATTGCAGCAGAAACATCATTTCACGATTTTGTGCAATTCTTTTTGCACAATAATCCCTGTCAGTTCAAAATTTATGCAAATTTTATTCGCGCACATGTCAATTCATAGTTCGTGCTTCTATACAATAATATTCTTTATTGACTATTGTATATTCTAATATCCTAATTCTCACACAGTATGGCTCTAATATCAGTTGTCGGGGTCGCAATTCCAAATTAGGTAGAGCAAAACAAATTAAATCCTAATTAAATAGGTGAAGGACGTTCTGTGTAAGACTTCAGATATTAAAAACGAAGCGAAAGCAAGAACTTACTTGTCATCATGTGTTGGTCTAAACTAACTCTCAAGCAATATCACTAGATGGTTTGTGCAATCTTTGTCTTGAGCATCTTCTTCTTCATAACTAGCCGCTTACGAGTCCTTCCAAGGAGACACGTATGCTTTTCTTTTCCTCGAACTCATGAATGAAAGTCGAGGTATTCGTTTTTAATGTAGAGAACAAAATAGAGTCTAAGTACAACACATGCACAGCTAAGACACCCTTATTTTTTTGGAGACTTGACGCTTAAATACTAGTACCTTTAGTATCTTGAAAAGATTTCGTAATTATGATAAGATCATGTAATTTCTTGACATCTAAACAAGATATCATATCTTTATGAGATCTTAACAAGATTCCATTTCTTTTTGAGATCTTAGCAATATATTGCCATATTTAAAGATCATGCATCCTTTTCGAGATCATATCAAGATCTTATAATCTACAAAAATTATGACATGATTCATGAGATATTTACATTAGCATTAAATTAATTATAAGTGGTCCATCAATAATTATAATTAATTCATATTAATTATGTATATATTCGTATCCAAAACTTAGCGAAATAAATATTACGTCATTTCTTAATTAATCGCATTCATACGACATATCTCATATTACTCAATGTAATATTATTGACAATATTTAATATAATAGCCATATAACATGTAGTTCACAAATTTTATTTATTAAATTTGACGTTTCAATTCCAACATATAGCACTTCCATAAAATTATCCATTTAAACAGCAAATGGATGAAAACTTATTATTTTACATTAGCATATTAGCATCTTTATTAAGAAACTGCCAATTTGGATCCAAAAAAGAGTTCACTGGAGATTCGCCACTTCAAATATATATTAGTTGTTGGGAAAAGCATTGGTTCCCTCTTTATCCTTCTACAATTGTGCATAGCTCTTTTCCTTTGCAATTATGAGTGGCTGAGCCTTTTGTGCTTCCCCAAATCTTTTCCTTCTCTCTTTTAACAATAAAAAAAATGTAAATTAATTTGTGAAGAACAAATGAACATTGATGTAAGCATATTATTCAAGCATAATTAGTTTGGCTTAGGAATATATGTGGAGAATTTGTACTTTGAATTAGGAGTAATTATGGCTACTATATATTAATTAATTGCAACATGGCAATGGAAAGGAATCTGCAACCAGACTTTTTGAACTTGAATCATGGAATTGGATATGATCTTGGATTAAAAGTTAACTTTATTAAATAGTACATAGCCATCAATTTTGTCACTTTGTGTTGAAAAATCATTGATCAATGGAAGGGATTAAATTGCTGCTGGCACATACCCAACTATTCTTGCTTTTCTTTTTATCCATAAGAAAACTCAAAAGCATGATATCAATATATATATATATATATATATATATATTGAAAGATGTTTTCCACCACCATCAATGTTCATATATTAAGAGATTTAACTCTTTTATATATTAAGTTTGTATATTTCTTTTCTAGATTTCTTGTCATGGATACATAAAATAAAGAATTGTTTATTTTACATTTTTTATTTGTTTATCATTTTTAGTAAATAAATAATATTGTATCATATTTGATATTAATTATAATTTATTTTTGGTCATTCAAAAATTTATTTTTTTATAATAAATTCCATTTTCATTACAATAATAATTCCTACCAAAAATCTTACAATCAATTACAATCTAAAAATAAATAAATAAATAAACAAATAATTTTTTTTTGATGGAGTAAATAAACAAATAATTAAACTATAGAAATCTATATGATAAAAAGCAATGTGTTTCCTACTTGGAAATTAAGAGCTCAGCATTTGCCCGATATATAAAGGAGGTAGAAAGAAGAAATTGTTCGAATGTATTACATTTATACTTAAAAAACAGAGTTAAGTTGCTTTTCCATCTATATTTGCTTCATCGTCGTCTTCATTCATTTAATTTCTATTATACATTCTTATTTATTATGATAAAGATGGTATTTTCTCATATGTTTACAGGAAAAAGAGATGCCAAAATCAATCCATTTATGATATACATTTAATAGTAACCTTTCTAATTTCTTACGTAGTAAATTTAAATGATTATTGTTATTATTTTTTTGTTTGTTGTTGTTGTTGTTATTATTATTATTATTATAAAAATATCTCTCATTTTAGAGAAACTGTAAGTTTATAATTCGATGTACAAAATTTTCACGTAGATAATCACATTGCTTTTTATTTCTATAGTTTATTTATTTATTTTTCAGATTGTAACTGATTGTAAGATTTTTGGTAGAAATTATTATGTAAGAAAAATGTAATTTATTATAATATAATAATTTTTTTCGAAAAGGCAATCCTAATATATATAAAAATAGAGAAGAGATCAAATGTCTACTTTTCTTGTGCCTCATCATGTTCATTAACTTAAAAAAATAATTAATTAATTTTTTAAGACTTTAAATATCAAAACTAATTGATTGAATATTTCATATATGTCATAATACATGTGTATAAAAAATATTGTAACATTTTACTTTAATTTCATTGGTCATCTAGAGCTAACAAAATCAACGGTTGAAAATTATTGGATTTGAACCATTGATTTTGTTAGCTCTAGATGACCAATGAAATTAAACTAAAATGTTTCAATATTTTTTATACACATGTATTATGACATATATAAAATATTCAATCAATTAGTTTTGATATTTAAAGTCTTAAAAAATTAATTAATTAATTTTTTAAGTTAATAGACATGATGAGACACAAGAAAAGTAGACATTGAAACCCTCCTCATAAAAATATACAGGTAAGTATGTGACCAACTAGCAGTGATTTGCAGATAAATGCATGGATAAGTGGTTCAATTTTGAACAGTAGCAGCATGCTGTGGAGGAGGCAAGCATATACAAATGGGTGCACGCACGGCTGTGACAGTACGCACAAAATTGAAACTGCACTCTAAAACAGAAAGAAATATGAAGATTTAACATTCAAATATGCTGCTCCACAACCACAACCACAACAGATATCAGATATGCTGCTGCTGCATAGGCTGTCATGAAACTCTTTTGGCCGTTTATCCGACTCTTATCATACCCGTTAAGGCGGATATGGATAAAATTTTTTTTCGTTAGCTTATCGGACATGAGTATGGATAAGAAAAAAATTTTGTTAACTTATCGGGTAAGGATACAGATAAGAGCTATATCGTACTTGTTATCCATTGAATAAATTATATAAATATATATATTATAATTTATTTCATAGTTTGAAAATAATTAACTAAATTAAAATTAGAAATATCTGCATTTCTAAAAAAAATCTATACAACATTGAAATATGCATGTCTTGTTTTAGTATTAATTAATACATTATGCATTTCTTTGATAATGTTGCATTAGTAAGTACTGAGTAGTATATTTTTTAGTGACAAATGACATGAGAAGAAATCTTGTGATTTTTGTAATATCTAGAACATTATTTATTGTTGTATTTAATAGTATATATTTATTTGATACTATTAATTTGTCAAAATCATACAATTTTTTTATTAAATTTTATTTTTTTATTCATTATCTACCTTTATCCGTTTCGTTACCCGAAACTTTTGACAAATATGAATAAAATATGAATAATTTTTTTAATAAATATGAATAAAAAAATTTAACGAGTATGAATATGAAAATATCTACGTGTGTATCCTATCCTATCCATTGACAAGTGCTGCAAAAGTATAAGCGCGAGTGATCCATCCGTATAAAATTTATTATGACGCTCTTACCCTGAGCATATTAGTGTAGTGGGTTTCTTTCAAATAATTTATAACCTGCAACACAGATTACCACAGAAGAGGAATGCACAGCATATCAGAGTATCATCTTCGAGAACTAAAAAGAAAAGGATATTTTAATTAATGCGTTTGTGGAAAATATGGGTGTATAATCAATCATGCTGGTCTTGACTAATCTATAACCCATTAATAATAGTTGGAGCCTACTTGGTCTCCATTGCCTATTTTATCTTTTCTAATTTAGAGATAATTAAGAGGAATTAACATATAAAAGTGTTTATACAATTTATGAAATGAAATGGAACATTTCGAAAACCTAAGTTTTATACGGCTGAGAACCTAATTAATCAATAGAAGTAGGGGTTCACAAAATATTCGTGATTCGTGATTTGTTCGTGTTCGGCTCGTGTTTGAATCGCTAACAACTCGTTCGTTAACAACTCGAGTGTTAACGAGCCGAGCCAGCTCGTTAGTAAACAAGCCGATCTCGAGCTGTGACAAGCTCGACTCGTGTAAGTATCCAGACCTTAACGAGTTAATCTAGACCATCGAATTGGTTACCATAATCTCTAAATAAATCTTTACCATAGAAAATTTTCACAATTTTATAATTTATTATGTTTTTTTAAACTATTTTGTCATTTTTTTCAAACAAGCTACAAACGAGCCAAACGAGCGAGCTCGAGTTGACAGTTTCAGCTCATGACCACTTGTAGTAACGAACCGAGCCAGCTCGTTAATAAACGAGCCGAGTTCGAGTTCACTCCAACTAGCTAGAGCTCGTTTGCACCCCTAAACAGAAGGCTCATAATCCGTACTGTGCGCTTTGCCATGCACTTAAATTAATGCCTTGGAGAATATGTTTACCAAGTGTTACTCACTACAAAAAATGTCTGCATTTTTCTGATTTCAATCTTCCCTCATAATTCTTTGTTGAAAATACCGAATTCAAGATAATATTAGTTTCTAGATGCTTGGATGGCTGTCAAACATCGTGCTCTCTTAACAAGTTCTCACTCAAAAGATATTAAGAGAGCTGATAGATCACGAATCAAAGATCCATTCCTAAACCAACAAAATCTCACGCATATGGTTCAACTGACATTATAAATTGAGTTAATACTCTGCTAAACCTCAGTTGCCTACACTGATATTCAGACTGAAAGCAGGCTCCAACATTTGTGCATACATAGAAAATAGACAATTGAGCAACCCAACAGCTAATGCTATAAAAAAACTGAAGAAATTAAGAAGAAACACAAAAGATAGAATATATTTCTCAAGAAAAGCTAACACTACTTGTTTGGTGCTTCATGCGTTTGAAATGCTGCTTGAAATGCATCCAAAAAGATAGAATATATTACCTTTTCATGCATTTGAAATGCTTAAAATCGCTTCCTGTAAACCTCGAACCTTGAGCTCCTTAATTTGTTTCTAGCAGCAATGCCGGAAACTTCTGGAAAGAGAACCGACATTACATGTTTTCTGTTCTTGAGTTCATTAAAGCAAAAGAAGCTGCAGTTCAAGGGCGAAAGCAGAGAACGGTAACCCTCTGCACCAATTACCACCAAGGGATCTTCAAGTGATGCAAATGCATCCACAAATGCATCTGCAAACACGACTAGTCTTACACTTTGCTGAAGCTCGTCAGAAAGTTCCTGAGGTAAATCACAAGATACTTCACTATTTCCGAACACCATGTTATTCAGATAGGCCAAGTGAAGCACAGCATTTAATCTCCGAGCAATTGGATGGTAATACTCGGTTGGCAGGTGACACTGGCACATCCATTCCCGTATCACAGACTCGTTACCCAGAAATTCTTTAACAGTACGTATAATGAAATCCAACGAGCTCTGTATACAGCTCCAGGTGTCGTCATCTGAATCCATCTCCAAAGGTGAATCCCAAAATCTCCCGTAGCCTCTCAAACGGACTATCTGAGAGAGTGTCGATCTGGTAGTGATCATGTAACCTGCTGCCTCAAGGCAAGACGAGGCAAAGAACATGAGGAGTTCCATAAGAAACAGGAAACAATGCGGAGACATGTAATCAGGTTTATCCTCCCAATCTACATTATAAGTAGCCTGAAGAGCTCTGTGAAGTACCATGACAAAGGATTTCCGTTCAAAACCACAATCAAAGTTACTTTTCACACTTACAAAAAAATCACCCCACTCAGGCGTGTCTTTTACACGTTCCATGATTCTGGGGAACCAGTTTATAGGTGACCTTGCAGAAATGAGAACAAATGTGGATATCCTACCTAGCTGCCCATATGTAAGCTGACATTTGGTACCAGTGAGCATTTGGTCGATTGCCTGATAAATCAACCCAGTTACATCATGAATATAATCAATTGTTACAAGCCTCGTGCCTCTGCTTCTCAGTTCAAGCGGAGAAAACACATCCCAGAACAGCCTTTCCGCCAAGAAAAGATATTTCTCCCAATTTTCAGCATTTGTGCCACATTTAATTTTCTTATTAAACTCTGTGATACCATACATAGACAGGGCAATTTTCATTTTGCTGATTGGACACAGAGGCTGCTCGTGAGAGAACAAAACAAGGAACTCCAGTTTATCCACTACTCCTTTACCAGTATCAAACTGTTCCAAATTCCAGTATCTTATCGCACATGAAATGTACTCACGCCTCCTCATCAAACACTGGCCTTTATTAACATTCTGCAAAAAGGCTCTTTCATAAGTCGTGACCCAAGATGCATTTGAATTTAACACATGATATACATATTCATCCCCTTTATTCTCGTCCAACCCTTGTATTCTCCTCACCCCCAAATAATCACTGCATAATTCCTCATACAATGCTGAGGTAAATTTATTAACAATCATTTTCCATCGACCCCAGATATGAACCAACGTGTGCAGCGATACCTTACCTTCATCCATTGTTTCAGGAAACCTCTTTTCCAAATCCAAAACAGGCTCTAGTTGAAACAGATACTCCGAGTTTTTTCTTGCTAGATGAAGATGAAGGAGTGCCCATAAGGACAAGAACTCTAGCCGAATATTCTGGCTCTTCACAGCTTCATTTAACAGCTTCCACAACTCAGATAAGGTTTTCGGTTTTCCATTCAGAAGGTACAATTCAGAACATATGGAACGATAGAAACAATCTGAAACCTTTTTCGCCAGATCTTTCACTAAAGTAAACAGATCCTCGCTGTTCTTAAAAGATTTTGGGGGCCACCCTTTGTTTCCACGGGACCAAAGTGATTTCATGATCACATGTAACATAACCAGCCTGGTCGCCCTTTCAAAAGAACCCATTTTTGACCAAACCTCTGCCTCCAGTAAGACATCTATTTTCATTTGTGCATGTTGAAGAGCTTCGTTCAAGTTCCCAGCATTCATCTCCTCCCTTACCAGCAGGTCAACAAGCTTTTTCGATTTTAGAAAATTTCGAATCAGATCCAACGATTGGAAGGCCCTGACAAAATGCATCATTTGCTCAAAATCTGCACGCTCATAAAAACGATTAGCACACCTCTCTATGTATTCATTTCTAATTTCATTCAGCTCTTCAGATTTAGTTTTATCTATGAAGTCTAGGCCCATGCTAAAGAGCTCTCCTCTAAGGCAAGCCTCAGTGCACTTAGAGAAGCATTTTGCTTTGAAGTACAGCTCTGCCGCACGTTGCCATTGCTTTGCCATTAAGAAGCAGTCCCCAGCATCCTCAAGCCTTGGAGTGCCACATTCCTTTAAATAAATAGTACCTAGGTGCAGTTAAAAATATTAATCTCATAATGATGTACGATAAGTATAATTAAGATTTCGTACAACGCACCATACCTGCAGTTAGGCCTGTTTGCTTTGTAGGTAAAGGTGGTGGACCAATCAAAGGTAGGAAAGAAATTTGGAAACTCATTAGCTAGAGTTTCATGTGCCACATAACAACAGTTCATGTGCCATATATGGACTAAAGGGCAACAAGTAATTAATACAGCTGCTATACTATCCTATCCCAAATTTTTTATCCCTTTCACCACTGATTGATGGTTTTGCAGAGTTTAGTTTCTGGAGTTTCTCTTCTGGTGCGGTTGATCTGCAAGTTTGAATCAAGCAAAAAGGAAAATTTGCAAGCAAGGAATTGCAAAGACTTCCCACCTGCTACCTCAAAGAAAATAAATCACAAAGACTTGTTACCTGCTTCTGCATAATCCCCGAGTTTTATGTAGCAACTAGCAACTTTGTCAGGCATCTCAAGTGTTTTGTAGATTTCTGCTGCCTCATGCAATGAAGTATGTGCCTTTTCCAAGTTTGTGCAAGTGACACGCTCAGCTAACTCAACAAGTGATGCTGCTCTGGCCCATTTTTCATTTTTTACATCCCCCGCCTTCTCAAAGCACATTCTTGCCATCTCAAACTGTGCTTTGTTAAATAGCTACCAATAAAGGACCATGTATCAGAGAAGGGTGATACCAGAATAGTTATATGGTCAATATTTATAGGGAGCATGGCCTAAGCAGTTTGAACTAAAGCTTAGTTAATTACTACATATAAATAAATAAAAGTACTTGCTTGACAAATCAAAATAAGCTTCATGTTACATTTTCATATTTTCATATGGCACCTAAAAAAACTTCAAGAATTTTGTATTAAAAGAAGCAGAATATGGAAACAGACTTGTTTTCCCAAATTAAATAAAAATAATTGCCATAAATCAAATACACAGTCCTTAAACAAACCTCAATAGCACGTTCTTGCCAATCTTCTCTTGTGCTTGCAGCATGCATGGCCTCAAAAATTGAATCCAACTGCTGAGCTTGCACAAGACCAAGCCTTTTCCAATAATCAAATATGGGCTTACAGTATTCACTTGAAGTCTCACATATCCATAACCTTTGCCTTGTTCGAGTTATCGCAACATAAAGTTGCTTTAGTTCGGAACATAGAGGATGATGACTGGTTGAACTAAAGCAGGTATAAGATTTTGCCATGGAGGGATCAAGCAAGCCTTCATGGTCCATATATCCATATAGTATTCTCCACTTGTTTTCAATGGGAGATGAACCAAAGAAGTTGAACAGTAAAACATCCTGTCAATATTTAACAAACCAGAATGAAACATTAAGGGCTTCCAAATTCAAAACTGACCAGAAAAATTTAACAGATGGATAAAAATATTAGAAGGATGAATTGACATTTCATGTTTGAAAGACTGAATATTTCAATGATCAACATAAACTGAGTAACCAGAGAAAGAGTAGGTATAGATCGAAATGAACAGCCATTGAACATATACCTTCCAACTAAACTAATGTGCAAAAGAAAACAAATTTTTTAATTCTGTATTTAGATACCTGGAATTCGAGTCCCTTGCTTTCACATATTGTCAACACAAGAGCTCTTGCACCAACAATCTCCAGAATTTCTTGCTTCACAGAATCATCACGAACTAATATCACTTGCTCTGCCCCAAACGCATTACGTTTTTCATTGGTACTTTGACTTCCACCAAAGATTTTGATAATGGCATCTTCAAAACCTCTGTATTCTAGAAGAACAGGGGGATCTCCATGAATGAAGCTCGTCTCTGGGTTAAGCTTATCCACTGCCAATGGAAAATAGTAGTACAAAAGATCTATCACACTCTGGGCTAATTTCAAAACACCGATATGTGTACGGAAATTCTGGCTTAGTTGAAATGTATTGGACATGCGGACTTCCTCTTCC
>CAXKVX010003145.1:0-21238 GCA_964058865.1 Eleocharis quinqueflora
CCCAAAAAAAAAAAAAAAAACGAAAAGAAAAAAGAAACAACTTCACAAGTTCAAAACCTCTGAGAAACGAAATGGAACAATAAACAAACACTCACTAAATTAAGCATGGAGGCGAGGCCCCAGCTGCAAGTTCCATAGTCACATTTCTCTGGGGCCACCAATCCAACGTTGCACACACAAAATCCTCATCAGTTGTAGCAATGGGGTGGTTCCATCAATTATGACCGCCGCCGCACTGCCTCCGACACCGCTGCTACCTGGTGCCATAGTGGCAGATCCCACCAGCAACATAAATGCTGCCACACACACACCCATTAGATGTAGTAGAAACCCACCCATTTTGAAACAACAAAAATACAAAATATACAGTGAGATAACAGCAACAAGGCAATGGCCTTGGAGAGAGAGATAATAAGATTCCGTGTGGTTCTTAAGCTCGGGAGAAGGAGAAAGAGGAGAAGAGAAGAAATGGACAGATAGAATGGGGATGGGGAAAGAAGGTATGGTGGGTTTATCTTGTTTGGTGGATAAAGATTGGAATTTTATGGGAAGGGAGAGAGTGTGAGAGCGAGGGAACAGGGGAAGGTGAAGGAGGGAATGCAAAAGAATAAGAACAGGATTCAATAAATGAGTTCTTAAATTTACAGGGGGTGACTGAACAGTGAACCCCGATTATTTTATTTTTTAAAATTAAATAAATAAATTATTTTTAAACAAAAAGAGTATTTGTGGAGCTCGAAAAATAGAAAAATCGGTGTTGTGAACACAGACAAAAAAAAGTAAAATGGACGGTATTACGAATATTGTCCATTTGATTTTTGATTTGAATATGAGTTATTTTTATAACTAACCTGAAAAAATAAAGAATAAATTTATGATCTTGAATTCAAATCTTTCACGATAATGATTCTATTCTAATTTACGTTCAGACTGTTATTTAGACCCATGCATTCGTAGGACACTTAGAAATTCAAACAGAACAAAAAGAAATTCTAAGTACCTCTGAATGCATGCGTCTAGATGTTAACATGCGAACGTGAACGTTTAAAAATAAAGTCATTATTGTGAAAGATTTCAATCCAGAGTAATAGATGTTATTCTTTATTTTTCCAGGCCAGTTATAAAATAATTCAACATTTCTACGTGAATATTTATTATTAAAAAATATTAATATTTTAATTCATGAGTTGAGTTGTATTTAGGTAAGTTTTTGTAACAACTTCAGCTGTGCTCGTCGGGATCGTAATTGTTTTATATCGTCGCAAGTCATCGAGTTGTAGATATCTAAGTCTACTTACACCGCGTGGAGTCTGATTTGTGATCAGAGAAATGAGCGATTCAAAATTGAATCTGACCAAACTCGTGATAAAAATTACTAATTAAGAGATAAGTTGAATATGGAGTCAAATTTAAGATGCGCATTCCTCTGACCGCAAATCAGACTCGATGCAACTCGGATATCTACAGCTTGATGGCTTGCAATGATAAAAAAATACTAATTACGGTCCCGACAGGCGTAGCCGAAGTTCATACAAAAAATATTACGTATGATTAGCATTTTTCTATTTTTGTAGCAATTTCGGCTACGCTCGTCGGGATTGTAATTATTTTTTTAACGCCGTAAGTCATAGAGTTGTAGATATCCTAGTCTACTTCCGCCAAGTTGAGTTTAATTTGCGGTCAGAGGAATGTGCATCTCAAATTTGACACCATCTTCACAAATTTGCGCCAGATTCAATTTTGAATCGCTCGTTTCTCTGATCGCAAATCAGACTCGAAGCGGTGGAAGTTGACTCGAATATCTACCACTAGATGGCTTGCAATTTCGACGATCATAGATGAAGTTGCTACAAAAAATCAGTACTAACCTCGCACATGAGTTTTGATGAAGTTGCAGGTTAAACATAGGTACAACATGATGTTGCACATGCTCAAACATGCTTAACACAAGTTAAAAGACAAGCTCAAGACATCAAGCGATGAATTCACAGAGCACATCGTTACCATAACACTCCACAATTCGTCACAACGGGTCAGCAACCGGTCATAACAGGAGCCGAACCCGTCACAACGAGTTAGAAGGAGAAGAGGCAGAGCAGATAAGATGTTCACAGAGCACAACGTTACTGTAACGCTTCAGCAAGGCGTTGTAACGCCTCATCACCCGTTGTAACGAGTCCCTTCTCAAGATGGCACATAAGACAATCATAGAAGCACAAAAGGGCAAAATTGAAATGTCCTATTGTTTGACATTAGTCTTTGCTACTCTAAGCCCCAATAATTCTAACAATTTGACAAATCTAACTATTGTTTTTTTTTTAAAGTAGGCTTCGCCTACAATAATTTTTATTTAACCAAGAAGAAAAGTACATGGGATGAGAAATAGAGAAAAAGAAAAGAAAACATGAGTTACAAGCACACAAAGTTAAGTTCTACAAATAAAGATAAAAAGACATCGTCTTCATCACATAAACTTGTCGAAACTCCGGAAGCTTTCATTAACTTTGATGAAGATTTTAACAACTTCATCATGCAATTCATCTTTTGCTTTGTCTTCAACGATTTGCTCTTGCACTAAGATGTTGTCCTCCTCTTGTAAGATAGTTGTAGATTCAAACTTATGATCCACTACACTCAAATCACACTTGGTAGAACTGGTATCCTCTTTAAAAACATTTTGAAGAATATACTACATTTCATACGCAATGTTAGAATCAAGGATTTCTCCTATGGATTCATTGACAAAGTTCAAAATGAGATAAGAAACATAACTATTGTCTAGAGCCCTAGAGGGTGAATCCATGGTAGCATATAATGTTTCTTTATCAAATGTGTATAAAATATCATTTTCACTAAGATATTCTTGCATTGTCTTTTTCGAAAGCTCAAAATTTCCATTTCGCAAAAATTTAAAGGGTTCAACTATACTCATGTTGGTCAAATTTGATTAAGTTAGGCTAAAAAATAAGATTAAATAGTAATTCATTTAATATAGAGCTTAGTTTAGATGCTTTATGAAGTGAAAATCATCTTTTAATTACTTCATAGTCGTTTTTCAAAATTTCGAACTACCGATGCAAATAATTTAACATGTTCTTCAACCAAATTCTTTTGAAGATCGAACTTTACATTTTTTTATTTTTTTAACTATTTTTTAGATTTGATTAATATCATTAAAATTGAATTGATCTAAAATTCATTAAATTAATAAATCTTTCGCATCTGAAAAATTGTATATGAAAAGTTAATAAATTATATAAATATACAATTTTATTTACAAGAAAACTTTTATATGAAAAGTATCTTGAACGAGATATTGATCTTGAATTTTAAAATTCGAGATACACATGTAAAGTAAGAGATGATCTTTACTTCATAGAACATCTTAACATTGTTATATATTAAATTAATTATTATTCACTCTTACTTATGATCAGCTCAACTTACCAAAATTTTGAATATTTACCATGATATTCATATTCATCCCATTTCATGCAGATCGAATAATTCAATGTACGAAATTAAAACAAGTTATGTCAGTTTAAAAAAACTAAATTATTCAAGAGTCCTAATTCTCGATAAGTATGTTTTGTTCTTTTTTCTATGAAACAAGTATCAGTTTTTTGGATCCGAATCTGTTGCTCGTATCAAATACGAGTAGGATCGTGTTTGTTTCGATCCGACCGTCCGAACGACTGTGATTTGATTCGGGGGGACAGGCGCTTTGATCGTTAGATGAGTTTTGAACGGTCCAAATAATTAGATAGGAGTACTGTTTCATATAACAGCAATCAATCAATTATACATGTTCACTGCTTCATATGGTTATATTTTTTGTTATATTTTTTTTAAGGAGAAAAACAAAATTAAAATTACGATTCTATATTGAAATTGATAAAAGAATTAAGAATAAGAAAAATTGAATTTTCAAAGTATGCAAGTCCAACGACAAACATAAGTTCAGTTTTTGTTTATTTTTAAATTAGCTTAAATTCAATTCTTAAAAACAGGATAAATCTTAGATTGGAGCGTACCTGCCACCTCTTCTTCCTATTTTTCTTCACATAAATCTTGAAGTATCCAAAATTTTGCTTTTATTTATTTATTTGACAATTATGGAGGATTTCTTTAATTGATTTTTTCCTTTCACCTCCGACAATGTAAACATCATGGGTCTATTTCTCCACCACTACCAGCACAAAGTTTTATTTTTATTTTATTTTCTCGATATTTGACTTTTTCTCTATTGCTTTTCTTCACTGTTAATTTTCCCCCTCTCTTGATAGATCTAGTCATTTATGTGGATAAAATTATAGTATTTTCAGGAGTAATAATGTCTCACTACTAAAAGTGGTTTTAAAACCGATTTTTTAAAATCGTATTTAGATTTAAAATCGAAGTTTAATTGAACTTCGATTTAAAAGATTCTGAAAGAATAGAATTGGACCTTTTTAAATTGGACTGTAACGGGATGCTGCTTGTAAAGGTGGTATTTAAAAGCGACCTTGCCTACAACCCGATTTAATAGCCTTTTTAAACCAAATGGTTGAATGGGGTCCGGTTTAAAAGGTTATGTTTTTAAAAGCAGACCAATCAAAGCGTCCAGTGTTAAAACCTTTTAAAGTGGATGGCTGGCCAACGCCGATTTAAAAGCTCCATTTTAAAGCGGATGTGAGGAGCGTCCGGTGTTAAAAGCGATGTGGATCCGATTTTAAATAATATCTCACAGATCGTCATTGTTACTTCTAATCCACAGCGTCTATTCTAACGATCCAACGCTCAGAAAAACCCCAGGGATCACCTCTTTAATTCTCTATATAATTCATTCATTTCTCTCATTTCCCATTTCTCTCATCTGAGCTCTTCACTCAATAAATCAAGCAAAAATTATTTCCTAGCTACTTGAAAAATTCTTCATTTGTCTTTTGATTTATTTCTCTTTCTCTCATCTGAAAAGCGCTATCTCTTAGAAAATTTGAAATATGGATCAAGAAAAATAATAACCCCACGAATCAAGAGAAATTTGGATTTGAATCTTTTTAATTTGAAATTTGAATCTAAAATATATATGTGGAATTTGAATCTTAAATATAAATGTGGAATTAATTTTGAATTTGAAATTTGAATAAACAATTTTAGGTTATTCTTAGAACAAATTCAAATTTTAGTTTAGCTTATTTTGAAAATTATATTCTAGATCGTTCTTAGAAAAATTCTAAGATTCTAGATCATTTTTTAAACAAAAATAGAAACCTTTTAAACCGGCTTGGACAAAAAATATGAATTCGATGTAATAGAAAAAAAAAATTTGAAAATGATCTTTAAAATCGGCCTTATATATTTAGTTCGGTGTAATAGACCATCTTTAACAACGACGTTGTTGATTTGCTATCTGATTCTAAACAAACTTTAAAATCAGCATTTTTCTGGCGTTCGATTTTAAAGGTCCAACCTTTAAAACTGGACCACACATCCCCTTTAACAGCCCTTTCAGTAACTCTGGTGCTAGGTTCGGTTTTAAAGGCTAAATCTGTAGTAGTGTCTCTCGTGTTTCTAATTCAAAACATAATTAAATATTTTAAATTTTGATTTATCATGTTTAATAATTTCTTAATATCAAAATCTAATAGGAAACAAAAAAATTCATTTTTTGAATTTTTAAGTACCTCTTTTTTTTAAATGATATAATTTTTTAATATGAACATTGATTATTTTTTTTTGAGAAAAAATATAAACATTGATTAATCAATAATATTGAATAAATAGTTATTTATTATATGAGAGAAGAAGCTGATCTAGACGGGAGAGGAAATATTTTTCGCACTAAAACCTTTAAAAGCAGACTGCCTACAAACTCCGCTTTTAAATATTTTAAAAAGTGGATGTGAAGAAGCGCCGCTTTTAAATCTTGACCTTTTAAACTGGATCTGTAACTGTCGTCCGGTGTTAAAGCCTTTAACACAGGATCGTTCCAGCCGTCCGCTTTTAAAGACTCGGATTAACATCGGCCCACCATGTACTGGCCGGTTTAAAAAATAAAAAAAATTCGAATTCACCTCTTTTAAACCGAATGTACAGTAATGTTCGGTTTTAAAGACTAACTCTGGTTTTAAAGGGTCTTTCTGTAGTAGTGTAGCTCGTTGTCCTTACAATTCAATAAATTCAAATATAATTTACAAAGGTGCTGAAAAAATTATACAAATACAATATTGGTAACATTCAGGACCTTATTGTTATGCATACAACTTGCCATTTTGAACTTAGAATCAGTTTTATGTTGAATTTAGTTTTGAATTGCTATAATTAAATATTATGTCATGACAACATGATTTTTTTTTTCTTCTTTTCTACAGGATGGGTTCAATGCAAATGTTTTTGGTGCCACATCTATGATCATGAAATTAAATTTTAATTAAATATTTTTTAAATCCTTAAATATTAAAACTAATTTAGTCAATTAATCTTGTTGGTTCTTGATGACTATTAAAATAAAACTAAAGTGATGCAAATATGTGAAATATTCAATCTATTAGTTTAAATATTTAAGAACTTAAACATATTTAACTAAAATTTAATTTCATGAACATTGATGTTGCACACAACACATGGAAATTGAATTGCTTCTCTTTTTCCTATTATGATTTGTTCTCTTGCCAAGTCATTCTGAAGTTTGAACTAATGCGTTCAGATAGCTCAAAATGTTGAAATGTTTTATCTAGGGAATAGAATAACTGAGCAATTGTAGGAATCCTGAGTCATATGCGTTTGAATTTCTGTTTAAATTTGAAAATACTTAATTATTTCTTTACTGTAAGAATTTCAGCGTACAGCCCTAAATTAAAAAAAAGAGAAAATTTACATATACAGCCAAATAACTAAAGGCATTTATTTTGAAAGAGACGTGTCTTAGATACATTCATGAGTGCATCGTTTGATTCTGCATTTATAATTTAAACCATTTGAATCATGAAATAACATTCTCTTCTTATAATTTAATTATTTTTTTTTTCTCTCCATGTAAGTTAAGAAGAGAAAATATATATAATTCATTAATTCAATGTTTTAAACCATTAATGCATAATCAAATGATGCATTCATGAATGTATCTAATAGAATGTATATGTTGTCATTATTTCGATGTTCAGATGTTACAATTACCTTAATTTGAGCCGTTGTCTTAATCCGGGCGGGTCTACCCGCCCGTGGATCCGTCCGTATCCGACCCGTGTTCGATCCATGTCCGTGCCCAGATCCGACCAGACCCGTGGATCCCGAATCCACGGATCTAGCACGGGTCGGGTTGGCCCCAAACCCTCCAAACCCGTGTATATTCGTGCCCGACCCATGGACCCATGGAACCGTGCAAAAATTCAAAAAATACAAAAATATTCAAAAATATTAAAAAAAATCGAAAAAATTCAAAAAATTCGTAAAAATAGATGGATCCGAACCCGACCCGTGCCCGACCCGCCTGGACCCTACTCGCCCGGGTTTATCACGAATCGGGTTGGAAGTTTTGGGTTCGGACCCGTGCATACCCGCCCCGCCGTATCCGTGGACCCGTTGTACTCGTGAATCCGGACGGATCGAATCCACGGATACCCGACTCGCTCCGTCATTAAAACACTAGTTCTATTATTTTGTGAGGTAAACTGTATCTCAATGACAAATTCTGTCATGAAAACTATGACAGCGGCCGTACCTAACCCCTCCCAAAGGAAACAGGCACAGTCTTCAGTGTATTCGCGTTGTGAAACATTTCAAATGAAGAAACATCCGGCCATAAAAATCAGGAATCCGGCGCAACAAATATGAGGTCGTTGTCTCCTTCGGTGGAAACAATTCCATTGTGTCTTCATGTCAGGCAAAGACAGAGGAAAGAAAACATCAAGTTTAAATTGCAAAGGAATATTATCTGATCAGTGGTAGGAACATTACAAAATTCGATCGGGTCCGACTCGGTTCGGAAATTCGAGGTTCAATTCGATACGGATCCGTTCAAAAAAATACCGGAGGTCAAGGACGGGTTGTGGTCAAACATTTTTGGAAAAACCCGACTCAAATTCGGCCGGAGATTGGACCGGCATGGACCGCCCCGACCCGTCAACCCATCCAAAACCCGTCCCAAATCCGTCGAAAACGGTCGAAACCCACCGAAATCCGTCCATTCGTGCAAAATCCGTCCCAACCCGAAAATAACCCGAGTATAACCTGGAAATAACCCATTAAAATAAAAAAAACCCGTCCAACCCGTCAACCCGACCCGGACCGGCCCGCCCAGAACCCACCTCAAACCCGACGTTCTGCCGACCCATGAGCCTAAGACGGGTTGCGACCGGCCGACAAAATTTGAACCCATTGAAACCCGACCCGACCAACCTGTAGATCGGCCAATTCGTGGACCGGCCAACTCGTTGGACCGGACGGGTTTGGACCGACCCGGCCTGACTCGGCACATTCCCAAATATCTAGTCAGTGGTTAAAAATCCTTAAGAAATGGGTCCTCTATTTAGAAACACTTTCAAATTTCAATCAAATAGGTAAAGGTGGCAAGTCGGGTCGGTCGGGCGGGTTCGGGTCAGGTTAGTTTGACCGTTTACAATAGTCGAGTTGGGATTGGGTCGGTGTGAGGTCGGGTCGGGTTTCGGGTTGTCATGTGTTGACAACTTTCGGGTCATGGGTCGGGTCGGGCGAGGTCAGGTCGGATTGTGTCGATCTTTTTCGGGTGACGGGTCGGGTCGGGCGAGACCGGGTAGGGTTTCAAGTCGGGCTGCATTGATAAATTTCAGGTCTTGGGTCGGGTCGAGCGAGATCGGGTCGGGAAAGAGTCGGGTTGCAACAACAACTTTCAAGTATTATTTTAGTTTTAAGTTCAATCGGACAAGATCAGATCGCGCTATTGACTTGTGTTAGTAAATCTTGACTTTCTCTGATGTTAATTTGTTACTAAAATTAGATTATGATGTAGGCAAGATAGGATTAGATCAATTTACAGGTTGTATCAGGTCAAGTCGGATCAGATCGGGTTCAGGTCATCATGTGTTGCTCCATCTCGGGTTACAGGTCGTCTCGGGTCGGATCGGGCTCAGGTTGCTCATGTATCGCTTCGTCTCGGATTACGGATCATCTCGGATTACGGATCATCTCAGGTCGGGCCGGGTCGGGCTGGTTTCTCGGGTCGGGTCGGGTTCTGCCACCTCTAGAAATAGGAGTGTAAACGGATCAGATAATATTCGATTTTATTCGGACTTATATCCGAAAAATAACAAAAATTATCGGATTCGTATTCGTATCCGAAGATATCCGTATTCGTATCCGAAAAATATTAATGGATAAGGATACAATTTGGCTATCATCTATTCGTATCCGACCGTTTAACTATTATCTAATAGTATACGAAGTTATTGAAGATATCTGTATCCGATATTAATTCATTGTATCCGAATTCATAACCAAAAATTTCCTATTATATATATTTTTTATTGGATTTTTATGAAGATTACATTCTAATTAATTTTAGATATAATTTGTTTATGTATCACATTTTTTTATAGTTAATTGATGCATTTGAATAAACATATAGCAAATAAGAATTTTTATATTATCCGAATAATATTAGTTTTGTATCCGTATCCGTCCGATATTCGATTCATATCCGGTATTCGATTAATATCCGACCTGTATCCGTATCGTGAGACTGTCCAAATTCGTATCTGTAATTGAAAGTTTTTAACTGATAAAAATACGTTAAGACAATTATCCGTCCGTATTCGATCTGTTTACATCCCTACAAAGAATAAATATGAGGCATAAACTGCACTGTAAATAATAAACACAGCCCAAATGCACATTATGTACTCGGCCTAACATATAAACGTGGGCCTTAATTTGTTGGGCTTTTAGAGAGAAACTTAAGGCGTAAAGAAGAAAAATGTATATTAGTGGATCAGTTTTGGATATCGGATTTGAAAGGTATTGGACCCTGTATGAACGATCCATCTTGCTCAAACATAAATCAAGTGTGATACGAAACGATATATGTTCCTTGGGGATTTTGAAACTGTCAGAATTCGTGGATAATCTGACTTTGATGTTTGATCTCAACTCTTCAAGTGTCATGTACTACTGTGTCAGATGACAAATATCAATATGGTTCGAATTGAATAAGATTCGAAGTTATAGAAGTTCTACAAGGAAATTATAGAGGGGAATCAATGTGATTTTGTGGCTAATCTCAGATTTGTTTTGCTTTCTTCTGAGAGAGTCAGAAATCTGTACATATATAGCTTAGAATCTGAGCTAATGTTATCGAAATGAGCTTGGAGTTTTGACACATATTGAGCTGAAAGGTTGTAGGATCGGGACCGTATCAGTGAAGTACAATTGATGCCTTGATGAAATTCGGACAACCCGACATAAGTTGCATGAAGAATTTCAATAGGTGTGCGTTTAAGAATTTTCAATTCCTTCCTAGTCCGACATTAGGTCTGTTAGGGCACAGTTACAAAATTCCACAAGAATTTAAGATGGGCTTTTTTTTTTTCGGCCAGTGTGTATCTTCATCTCTCCGTGTGAAAGACGTGGATTCTTTTTTCCCATCATGAAAAATATTTGATATTAATTTGTGAATCTCTCCATCATTCTATAGGAAGCAGGGGAGATTCGCAGCCCTGCGGACGCAAATTTGCGTTTGCAGGGTTCGAAAACCGTTCGATCGCATTATTTTTCGCGCACGCAATTGTAAAGTACAAAATTTAAAGAATTTGATTTGAAAAGTACGAATCTCAAAGCACATCGGACGGTTTCCGAAGGCTGCGAACCTAACCCGAGCTGCATTCTATGATGTTTAATTCAATGATGTGGCTTTTCAGATCTAATTTCGTTACGCAATCACAGAGATAATATTTACTTTCAGTAACTTCATTTTGTTGCGGTGTATTTATGCAAGTAGTTTGGTGTATGATCCCTTTACTATTTAAAATTATGAAAAAATATTATTTACATACTTCGTTCCATTATCCGATCTATAAAATTTAATTTGTGTGTTAAAATAGTTTTTTGTGAAATTAGTAATTTCAAGAGAACAACTAAACACCCCACTCTTGTCTTTTAATAAATAAATTCAAGTGGCTATAGAAAAATCATCAAGAAAAGTAACAAAATAATTATAATTGTTATAAGTAGTAATTGAGGCCGGTTTTCATACATCGAAGTGAACTAGTTTAAAAGAGTGTTCACTTCTACTATTAGATACAACAAAAATATTTCTAGTTTGTTTTGTAAATTTACAAATATCATTGCAATTAGAATCTAAGCCTTAAAAATTAAACAAAATGTTTAAAACTTTGCCGAAAAGGTGATCATGCGTCTTGTGCCAAAGTTTTGTAATATTAGTCTTCTTAGTTGCAAAAAAATTATTTTTCACTATTCAAAATATAAAGTCTATTTTTGCAAAATCATTCACCAATCATTTTCTTTGTTGTTAGGTCCTGAAATAAAATATGTATTTTTTAAAACATAGCACTACAAATTAGTTCTTGGGTTAACTTGCTATTAGATCAAATTTGTAGTAAATGTGTGTATATACAAAATATTGTTTAATTTTTTAGAAGAGATCGACGGTTTCGATATCATTTATCGAGACTTTTGTGCTATCATAATAGTTTGATCATTGTTACACATTTCTAGATTACTAAACAAATTTTTGTTTCAATGTATATGATCAATAACACCTATATCTGGAATTAATTGTGTGAAACTAGAAGAATTAATTGAGTTAAGGCTATACCACATGATTTTTCATCCTTTTCCTAGCCATCAACAATGAGAGTTGCTGCATCATGATTTGGAGGAGATCAGTGTCGCTGGTGTCTATCGGCGCATGTGCATCGTGTCTATCCAAGTTCTAATTCGTCACAACGTTAAAAGCACACCCTTGCGTCGAATCGTTCTAGATCTATTTGCTCCCCTTTCTATGTTCTCCAACGCCATCTCCTTTATCCATCCAGTGCTTTGGTTTAGGTGAAGATCAAGAAACCAACACTCGCTTCTAACATGACCCTCCTTTCGGCAGTGGTCACATCATTTGGACCTCGAGCTCCACCTTGCACCGCTTCCACCTCTACAATTAGAGTTAGAGTTTCTGACTTTTACAACAAAAGCCTTGTTCTCTGGCTCGTCGACGGCAGGTGTGGGGTTCATGGGAGCTCATCAAGATTCCTCCTATTGTATTTGGCATACCACCCTATCGAATGAGAGGGTCTCGATTGATAGTAGCAGTTGTGATCACACCGCCTCATAGCTTGGATCTAAAACCCTCCGATAAGTAATATAAGATCTAGTTCATTTCTTTTCTCGATTTTGATTGGTTCTTTGGTTGGTGGCAGTTGAGGTGGAAAAACCCGATCCGACCCGAGAAATCCGTCCGACCCGACCCAATCTAAACCCGAACCAACCGGATATTTTGATAAAGTCAAAATGACCTGAATCCCACCCAAGATGATCTATAACCCGAGCCGAAGCGACACATGAGCGACCCGAGCCCGACTCAACCCGGCCTAAGACGACTTGTAACCCGAGATGGTGCGACACATGAGGATGTGAGCCCGACCCAAGATGACTTGTAATCTAAGATGGAGTGACACATGACCCGAGCCCGACCAGACTCGACTCGATCCAACTTGACCTGATACGACTTCTGAATCGATCTAATCTTATTTTGCCTACATCATAATCTAATTTTACTAATAAAATAACATTAGAGAAAGTCAAGATTTAATAACACAATTCAATAATGTGGTTCGATCTTGTCCGATTGAAATTAGAACTCAAAATAAAACTCAAAAGTTATCGAAGCAACCTAACCCGATCTCGCCCGAACCGACCGAAGACTCGAAAGTTGTCGATGCAGCCCAATCTGATCTATCTCACTCGACCCGACCCATGACCCGAATATATCGGCATCTGACGACTTGAAGCCCGACATGCAACCCGATTATTGTCGACACTCAAACTAACTCGATCCGACCGACTCAAACTCTCCCGACCCACTTGATGTGCCACCTCTTGGTGGGCAGGTAGCTGTGTAACTCCTCCCATTTGATCATAATTTTAGTCATGATTTGATTGTTATTTTGGTTCACTTTTCTTATGCTCACTAGCTCTTGTTTCAAGGTGTAAATGTGGGCATAATTTTGTTCGCTGTCATGCTTGATTTTTGCTTTGTCCCACACTTCTTTTGAAGACTTCATATACATGAGCTTGTTTGCAATGGGCTTTTCCATCAATCCATCAAATTTAACAACCATGACATAATCATATGGCCGTGTGACTGTCATAATAATGCGGAGGATCTGCTGCCTTTGACTTTTCCTTTGTTCCAGTCAGAAAATCCAGCTTCTGCTTGCCACTGAGGGCTAGAGTAACTAATTTCGTCCAGAGAACATAGTTTCCACTGCCATTCAGTAAATTTATTGTCAAGGTGGAAATATCTTGATTTTGTGACATGTTGAAGGGAGCTGGTGCCTACCAGGTTTTCTAGTATGGATAGCCTTTTTCGGTATGGATTCTGGTATAAGAATTTTGCTAGTATGAGATTTTGTTATGACAAATTTTTCTGGTTGTGAGAATTTGTTGGTATGAAAATTTTCTGATTCTCTTAATAAGATGTGGATACATGTGTTGAGTATGGACACAATTATAGGTATGTGATGAGTGGTTAAATAATATTTCGAATAAGCTCTAAACTTACTCAATGTCGTCTTTAGAAAAAGCAAAAGAGGAATGAAGATGCTTAAATAATTTAGATGATACAATGCATAGTTCCTATTTGTACATTTACAGGCAATGCATGCATTGTATTTGAACCTCCTCTGTGTCAAACCTAGGGATTTCGATTCTTAATTGGTGTGTTAATTGTAGGAGATAAAGCTTCAAGTAAATAAAACTAAACAGTATAGGTGCACTTCTGGGTCGATCCAGTATAAGCTAATGCAGTGTGATTTTAACTACACCACCTGAACTTGGTATATTTGAAATAAAGTCTCTTATTGTTTCTACTCGGGCCAACTAGAAAACATAGAAGCAAATCTTATAAAAGAACGATATATTTGTCAACATATATTTTGAGAAAATATTTTAGTTATCGACTTTCCGCCTCTCACTCTCGTCTCCGTCCTCTTCTTTTTTGTCTTATTCTTATTTTGTCACTTTTCTTTTTTGTTTTATTCTTATTTTGTCACTTTTCTTTTTTGTTTTATTCTTAATTTGTCACTTTTTTTGTCTTATTCTTATTTCTTTTCTTATTTCTTTTTTGAATGTTTTTCTAGTGTTATGATTAACATCCGAGGTGTTCATATTAACTTCTCTAGTGTTAATACCAACTTCACTCGTGTTTATACTAACTTCATAAATATTCATACTAACTTTAGAGGTGTTCATATTAACTTCTCTGGTGTTCATAACAACTTCTAGTATGAATACCTTTTACAACTAATATGAACACCTATTTTATTTAGTCTGCGCACCATTCTACGCAAAACAGACTTGAAACATCTAGTATGAACACATATTTTATTTAGTCTAAACACATATTTTATTTAGTCTGCATTCCATGCATTCTGTGCAAAATATACTTGAAACAGTGTAAAAACAGACCTGAAACTACTAGTATGAACACATATTTTATTTAGTCTGAATAAATGTTACATTTAGTCTGCACCCCATGCATTATGTGCAAAACAAAAAAGAAACAGTGCAAAACAAGACTTGAAACAACTAGTATGAATACCTTTTTTATTTAGTCTGCACCCCATGCAATCTGTGCAAAACAGACTTGAAAAAGTGCAAAAACAAACTTGAAACTGCTAGTATGACATATGTTTTATTTAGTCTACACCTAATGCATTTTGTGAAAAACAAACTTAAAATAGTGCAAAATCGAGTTTAAACAACTAGTATGAACACATATTTTATTTAGTCTAAACACCAATTTTATTTAGTTTGCATTCCATGCATTATGTGCAAAACAGACTTGAAACAGTGCAAAAACAAATTTGAAACTACTAGTATGAACATCTGTTTTATTTAGTCTGAACACATATTTCTTTAGTCTAAATATCTATTTTATTTAGTTTGCACCCTATGCATACTGTGCAAAACAGACTTGAAACAACTAGTATGAACACCTGTTTTATTTAGTCTGCACCCCCATGCATTTTGTGCAAAACAGACTTGAAACAATATAAAAACAGACTTGAAACATCTAATATGAACACATATTTTATTTAGTCTGAACATAAGAAAACTCTTTTTTCATAAAAATATCAAAAGAATATATATAAAATTAAATACTTTCAAATAATTATAAATAAATTTCATGTTAGAAGTCTCAAATAAAAGGTTAATTTCCGGTATACCCATAAAAAATTCTCAAATAGTCATTTTCCCATCAAATCTTCATAATATCTAATATCCCCATAAAAACTTTACATCCTTTTCTTTATCCCCTTTTATTTGTTTAAATAGTTATTTAATTGTCATAAAATATAAGGGTTTGACTAACAGTCTTCCACTTCGGTCTTCCTAACTAACTTTGTCAAAAAGTAAAGTCAAAGAGTCAAAAGCGGATAAAAATTAAAAGTTGGACCGCGAGCATTCTTCTGAACATTTTCGCCTTACACACTATATTGGTTGTTTTGCCCAAAGTGTATGGAGTGCGGACTAAATAAAACAGGTGTTCATACTAAATAAAATATATGCCCATACTAGTTGTTTCAAGTGTGTTTTGCACATAATGCATGTGGTGTAGACTAAATAAAATAGGTGTTCAGACTAAATGAAAATACACTTTTTATTTAAAAATTACCCCTTTTATTTATGTTTGAAGGGAAAATTTAAGATTTTCAGATTTCATACTCCAAAAAGTATTTTATAGAAATTTGATTTTGGGACTTTTAATATGATGTTTATTTATTTGAAAATATTTAATTGTGTATATTTAACATCTTTATGAGAAAATATCCTTAATATTTGGTTTTTTATTTTCGATATAAGAATATATTTTTTGTGTATTTCTATTTGGGATTTACCAAAATTTATTCTTTTATTAAAAATAAAAGAGAAAAATAGAGTTCATTTGATTTTTGAATTTGTCAGTGACATAAAATGCTCAAAACATACAAAAATATCATATGTAAATGTATAACATGAATTTAGAAGAATTTACATATTTATTTCAGAATTTTTGGACTTTATTTGCTATATTTATAAAATTATACAACATAAAATACATAGAGATTTAATTTGAGTCGTCTGATTTAATCAAGGCTTTTGAATTTTGGCCGTTGGATCTCAACATACACCTTTCTCTCTCTCCTCCCTTCTTCTTCTTCTTCTTCTTCTCGATAGCTTTGACCAAAACTTGACTTCAGCGTCGAGTGAACCCCATGCCATGACATCTTGATTGGAGTGCACCTTTGATATCGTGTGAATGTCAGGAGTAGAATGGACTAACTGTCAGTGACTATAGATCACTAGAGGTGGTGGAGCTCTGCCACCTATCTCGGGATCGAATTTCGTTCCAATTTTGAAATTTTCAAGTTATCTAATTGATTTGAAAGCTTGCATTTGATTAGTTTGAACTTTCAGAACATGTTTGAAGTGTTTTTACGTTTCATTTTCATTTGCATAGTTGAATTCGTCAGTTTGGATCTGATTTGAGTTGATTTGGTACCAAACACTCAAAATTCGAACTTGATTTTGATTTCAAAGGGCCAAATTCAATTTCATTTGGTTCAGATATCATTTACAAACATCCAATAACCCTTAATTCTACTTGCCACGTCGTGATTTGGTTTTAATTTGATTTATTTCATTGTCAGGGGCATTTGGGATAAAAACAGTGAAATTGGGGTTTCAATTTTGAATTTTGGGGGTTCAGTTCAATTTCCTTGGATCCAGAGAGGTCCTTAGATCATGAGGCAACATCAAGCAAGTGTTTATTTGAATTGGCACAATTTGAATTTGAGTTTGATTGAGTGTGTTTCACTATCAAGAGCATTTAGGGTCAAGACAGCAAAATTTTGATTTGAATTAGGATTTCAAGTGCTAAATTCAGTTTTTTAAGATGCAATAAGCATTTATAAGCATAAGCAACATCAAATCAACATGCAATTCAATTTTCCACTACTTCATTTGAATTTGGTTCAATTTCAGCACGATTTGGTCAATTTGAGTGCTGGTTTGGGTTTCAGTGGCTAACTTGACCTTTGAATCATAAAAAAAATCCACAATTGTACATATAAACATCAAACAACTATCACAAAAAGCAGTTCAAGCCAAGCTCAGCTCAAATTTCCTAATTTTAGTTCAATTCAGTTTAATTTTGGGTTCAACTGAGCACCAGAACTAAATCAGTTCTAAATAAGCAATCAAATGCATTAATTTGAGTTTGATGATTGATTTGAGATAGTGAATGTTTGTTTTGAAGAAACTTGACCCTTGAAAAGATCCAGAAGACTTTCAATTTTTTATTTGAAATTTGAATCCAGAAATGGGGGAGAACAGTTTTCTGTTGTTTTTTCCTTAGTCTTGAGATTTGAAATTCTTGGAATTTGCACAAAGAGTAAATTTTATAGCTTGAAAATATGGACGTCAGACTACAAATAGGTACAAAGACTTGGATCTAACTCAAAGTGCCAAAGGATTTAGAAAGGTTTCAATTTGGATGACAGACAGGTGCAGAATCACCGTGCATTTGTGGCTGATTTGAGTTTTTTGGATGCAAATCGAAATTTAGGTGGCTGACACGAATGTTTGAGCTTGAATTTAGGTTTGGCATGTCGAAAGAAGCATTTTTGTTTTTGAAATTTCAGATTTGAACAAAGGGAGCTATTTATTGCATTTAAGCCCTATTTTTCTATGACTTTTTAGAAATCTGAGATTAAAATGGCTTCAATTTGAAAAATGCTTATAAAAAAATGAAATTAATTATGAAAGTCTATACATGCTTGGAGAAGAGATTTGGATTTGGAATTGAAACAAGATTTTTACAAAAATACCAAATCTCTCGCAACTTTGGATCAAAAGGCCGAGAAAGGGAATTTGGTTTGAATTTGAGTTTTAAGGCTTCAAAGCTTGATTTTACACTGGCATATGATTGATTATACATAGTTAGACTTAGGAAGCATAAAAATAGATTTGTTTCAAATGCTTGAAGGATTTGAGCATAAGAAGGGTATTTGAGGGTAATTGGGGCACTGATTTGATTTGATCCTAGTGTCTGATTCATGGCCTTTAGAGCTTGCATATGGCACAATGCCTTTTCTATGGCACATCACTGGATCGAGAAGGGATTTCAAAACAGAAGGAGAGGTTTTGAAATCAGAAAAGGCATTCTTGAGCCAGATCTGGTCTTACATGAATTCAAAAGGGAGAATTGATCAATTGAGCTCAAATTTGTGTTCTAAAACCTTGTTTATATCATTTACAACATCAAAAAGCAATCATCAAAGGATTTCATGCATAAAGACTTTGAATTTAGATCTAAAGCATCAACACAACAAGATCAAAAAGATTTCAACTTAGATTTTTATTTCATAAAGTAAAGCATATAAAGAGGCCTTTTCTCTGTCAAACTCAACACCACTCACCTGAATTTTCAAATGATATATCGGGTGAGAGCAAGAATGCTTAACAAGTGCAAAGCATATTCGACCACTCTCAAAGTTTAGACAGAGAAAAAAAGACATTTGATTTAGTGATTTCTATGGGTATTTATAGCCTCAACATCTGGGCTTTACATTGGATTTCTATTTCTATTTGATTTTCTGTTACATTTCTTTTTCTTTGTTGTCTTGAGTCTTGTATATCCATCCATGCTGCATTTCGAATTTTTCAGGTGCTAGATGGGTCTCATTTTGTTATTTGGGTGCAATTGATCTTCTAGAAGCTGCAGAAGGCATCTTTGATCACTGCCATTGATTAATTTTGATTTATGATGCATATTGAGTCAGATGGGTCTTGATCCATGTGCTCTTACCCAATTAGTTGTTGCACCATTCTAGGATGTCCTTCAGGTGTCCTTTGCTGATCTCAGCTGATTTGACAGGGGTATAACAACTTCTAATGCACTTTAGGACTGATGTTGACATCTCCAGCACCATTTCATTGCCACTCGAGTTCAAAAATTGGGCTTTGCAATTGGGCTCCAAATTAACCCCAATTAAGCTTTGAACATACTCAATTGAGTGCTATGAGATCATTGCAACCCCTATTTGCACATGCCAAGTCTCCTAGATCACTGAGCCCACTTGTCAACCCCTTTTAAGAGAGAGTTTAGGTGTTCTGGCCAAATTAGTAGCTTTCAGATCAAACCAAGCTTGGTTATAGCATCGTGGTGATCCCAAGAGTCAGCCAAACGTCCTGCCTTGATCTTGAGTGCTTTGAATTGCTAGTTTTGATTTGAACCGACAGGTTTGAGCTTGACTTTTCTCTTTTTTCTTTGAGCTCTAGATTGATTGATGATTACCATGATGATCTCCTTACTCTCCTTTTTCTATTGATATATGACTTACAGTTTAAATCTCAAAGACCAGGGAAAACATCACGCCTAAACTTGCTTGATGTATGTTTCTCTCTTCAGGTATTGTGTGGTGCGAATTGAAATAACTATGATGTTATGAGATTAATTCTTTTGGATGTGGTCAAATTTCAGGTGAAACTTGAATTTAGAAAATGATACTTGTCTGAACGAAGTGAAGGCTTCGTCGATTATTAATTAAAAATGATAATATAGTTCTTTTTTGCATTCATTCACAAGGAGACCGACCCCTCAAAGAGGTTTTACTTGTTTTTGAAGCATGGAAAATAGACTTATTTGCTACATGTGTAGTTCTAAGCACAAGTACTTCTTTCATATTATATGGATGTTGTTCTTAATATAAATTTATAAGCTTATTGAACTGAACCCTTTAAAAATAATAAAATTAGCTAGATGAACATAGAATTTGGCATAGATTCTCATTTGTTGATGTAATTAAGTTGGAGTCTTTGATTTTGTTCTTTGGTCTTGCACATAATCACCTAAAAACTCTCACGACATGCACAAGATTTAGAAGCTTATTAATGCCTGAATAATCCAAATGAACTAAGGGATACGAAGTGGGTGTCTGTGTTGATTTTAAACATATTGTATTATTTGAATGTTTTGATTGTATATAGTGATAATATATAATTTTAAACAATGATGAAATTTTATTGTGATGAAATTTTATTGCAAATGTATATAATTGACTAGCAAATCTGACAAGCTAGACATCATTTGTGGAGCACGATTAAAAAAAGACATAAGACAACGGTTATTTATTAAATAAACATTGTCTTATCACCTGCTGACACTACGACAGGAGTGACCTATTATAGCGGCCTTGTAAGGTCTATTACAGCATACAGGAGGCCGGTGTAATAGGGGGGACTGCTATAGGTACAAAGAATCCGCTATAACAGATTCGAGCTATTATAGCGGACATTAATACGGAGCCGCTATAATAGAAGCTACTATAGCGGATAAAAGGAAGAGGCCGCTATAATAGATTGAATCTGTTATAGCGGCTTTTGACTAAAGGCCGCTATAATAGATGATCTGTTATAGCGGCCCTCAACTAAAACCCGCTATAACAGTGTGAAAATTATATTAAAATATTCTTAGGTATTATAACGGCTTTTCCGTTATGTCCACTGTTAAGTTTATATATATTTTTTTAAATGTAGCCAGTTTTCTGTGGCTAGTCCCCAATTGCTAGCCATACAAATTGTACCAATACAAATGTATATCAATGAGTTTATAATTTAGATAATACACAATTAATTTCACATAATACACAAATAAACATATCAATATATATCAACATATATAAGTAAACTAAAATCTCACATATATATCGTAAAAATGTCACATACAAATGTCACATACAAACATCACATAAATACAACAAAATATCAATACAAACATCAATAAAACATCTAAGGTGTACAAAACTCACAAGTAATAACTCATATAATCGCAAAGTATTTCTTTTACCTTGTTGATCTCGCTATCGGGCACTGACAAAGGATATGGCTCGAACTCCTAAAAAACACATTAAAATAAAATTCAATCATTATTAATTTTGCATATGCATACATATAAATACAAATATGTACATAATCATTAGAGAATAAATTGCGCACATTTAACTTC
>CAXKVX010003146.1:0-64519 GCA_964058865.1 Eleocharis quinqueflora
CATCCACACCTCTAGTAGATCAAATCAGCTAGAGATGTGGAGATGGCCAGGTGGGGAAGGGAAGGATCAAATCTAACAGAAAAGTTTGAGAAGTTGTGAAGGCAACCAGAGGGCAAAGACAAAGAGAGAAAGAGTCTTGCATTAACTGTTGTCATAGGTGTAGCTACCACAACATTTATTTAAATAACTATTGCCTTAGAATTTTCTAAAAAAATAATTACGAAAAATAAGGTAATTGTTGTTTATAAATTATCGTTGTCGTTGCTACATCTATAACAATGGTAGCTTTAACTAATCGTTGCATTACACCAGAGATTTTTTTGCACTACTACTAACGGTGTTTAACATTTCTTCTGTAACTGTTGTTTCATGGGGATTAACCTAAATCTTCTTTGTATAAACATGGAGAATATATTCTCCCTCAAATGAGTTAATATAGATAAATATCTGTCTTTGTACTACAACTCAATGCTAGTTAAGTGCATGCATGAGATTAGAATACCACTACCCTTCTAGCTAATTAATTAAGTACGTGTACAAGAAATTATATATAGGAAGAAAACAAATAAAGAAATACATAATACTCTGACATCTCATTGTCGATTAATCAGTGACGGAACAATATCTTGCAAAAGACCATAGTCGGCGAGTTGATTTTCAGAATGAGGCGCTGTCGCGAGTGCCAGCGGTGGTATCGACAAATTCATCGGCATGGTCATGCCATTGCTAGGGTGTGTGTCCATGGGTGCAGTTATCATGGAAGAAGAGACCAAATGCGACATCAAGAGATCCCTATGAAAGCCCATGTGTAATGGTAGATTAGGTGGCGGTGGTGGTGCCAATAGGTGTGTACTACCACGTAATGTCGCCGGCATTTGGTGTGTGTGCTTTCCCTCATATGTCGTGATAACAATGGTTGCATCTTGGTATGATCTCTCTACTCTCTTCTTCACCGGGCATTTCTGTGTTGTGCACCTATAGTAGCTCCTGCAAATAAGAAATCAAGAAGTCAGTAAAAATTTATTACTGAAGAAGAATTGTTTAAATTTTCAGAGCTGCAACAGGTGTTATATATATATCCTAGTTAAGCACAAGACTTCCGGTTGAAACAACAACAAATATTAGTATGAAAACTCTGGAGATGAGGACACATAAGATCAATATAAGAAGTAATATTGCTTTTTTATTGTGAATTTGTCAAAGCGATTAATTAGGCAGTAAAGTTGCAATCGAACAGATATGTCATATGTGAAGGACGCAATTTGGAAATGCATCCTGACTTGTTCTGATAATGGGAAAGGTTGGGCACTCTATCTTGACTAAAATTTGTACCTGTATTAGTTATAAGGTTTGACTCTACTTTTTGACTTGAAAACGATTTTAGGCAATACTAATTAAGTCTATTCTAAATCTACAAGAAACACAAATTTAATATCTAGTTAATTGAACTTTAAATGTATGACAGTGGAAGCCGGTGATACACTTGAAGAAAATAGTGAACTTAATTTCCGTGACTATTTCAACATTGATATTGTCGATATTCACTAACAATATACTTATATATATTTATATAAGAAAAGTAAAATGTGCATGCAATCTAAAAAAGAAAATTGATTGTGAGCAATACAAACAGTACCTGAACTAATTTAAAAATACTGAACTGGAAACAATTTGAAATTAAAGAAAATAATTATCAAAATCTAAATGACAGATTAGTGCAGGTGCTAACCTCGGATAAGGGCTGTTTTTCACCGCCTTCTGGCCGTACTTGCGCCATCTGTAACCATCTTCTAGGTGATCAACCTCACTTTTTGTCATGAATGCAAACCGTGGTTGCCTTTGCCTCTTCTCTCCTTTTGCTCTTGGCTTATTCCTGTTTGGCAAATGAATTGCACGCATGAAATTAATGAGCTAGCTAGTTTGCGCAAGATAAATAGACCAATGGATAAGGCAATGGAGCTATACATTAAGGCGGCATGCACGATTTCTCCGGCCAACCCGAAATATCAATAAAGGAATAAGGATCCATTCTCTTATTTGTAAAAAGAAGAAAGAGAATTCAAAAGAACAACATTAATTGGGCTCACTAATAATACTTCACACTTCAGACTAATTTTGATCGGTCCATATTATATGTGCATTTTGATAAGTGTGTGCATATGCATCTTACAGAGGCAAGGAATTAAACAGATCAAGAAATGATGGTTGAGAGGAAGATGTATGAATGTTCTGGGGCCAAAAATGGACTACATATATGATATATAGATATATATATATATATATATGTGCTAGACTATTAGTTATGTGGAGCTTCCCCTAAAATATATATAGTGGCTTAGCCAACTCAGTATAGTGAAATGAATTAGGAGTTGTTACAAAAAGAATAATTCAAAGGATACTGTTATTATTGCAAACCCTAGCTAGCATGAGAAACCCTAGAAGAAGTTCACAGTTGTTTTTACAAGAAATCTTCAAACGGTTTTGAAAAGATCTAAAATAATAATCTATTAGAAATACCCAATTCTCTTTTCTAAGTCGCAAGATCTAAACTAGATCTAACACTAGACCAAACTTTGTAATGAAAAACAAGATATACTTTTAGTAAATTATTTATAAAGCACTTACACTTTTTTGGTCTTGTCAGCTTCTTCAACCTTTGTAGTTGCTTCTTCTTTCACTTCATCATCTCCTTCTTGCTTCACTATACAATCAATCTTACAATCATCAGCTGCTGCCTCACTCGAAGAAGATGACATGGATGAATTCGGCGTGGCGGGCCCGTTTCCAGAGTCAACCCTGGAAACACTAGAGGTGTTACTAACAACACCATCAGTTATACGATCCATGCCGCGAAGTGTTTCCTTATTCTTTACACTTGATGAGTACGGTGCGTCGACAGATCTGAAGAGCGCATCATGGTCGGATGTGCTATTGAAATACTCGGCGAAGGTCGGGAAGGATGCATCGATGGAAGGGAGATCATGCAACAAAGGGGTGGCACCAGGTCCCGATCTCTGAGAGAAGAGCGAGGAGAGGTCGTAAAACTCGGTGAAATCCCGGAAGAGATGGTGGTGAAGTTGGTCATTGTGGTAGATCTCTCCTTTCTCCCCTGACATATCTAGAGAGAGAGAGAAAGAGAAATTGATCAAGCAGTTGAAGTGAAGAGGAAAGGTACTAGGGGAGAGATGAGGGTTTGTCAAATATCTGCTGATGGAGAAGGTTTTGTATAGATAGGTGGGGATGAGGACTTTTTGGAACGGCCTTTTAATTATTTAATCAATTAAGTAAAGTTGTACTTAAATAATGCGTAATGCATGATATTTTAATTAAGCTCTATTTTGAAAAGGTTATACATCTATCTAGATTATTAATTAGTGTTCAATATATATGCAAAATGCAACCCATACCAGTACACACAGTCAATCATCTGGTCTCACACTGCTAGCGCCTGATTCAAATTTGTATAGACCAGTCTCTTGTGAACCAAGTGAAGAAAATGTTATGGTGAAGTTTCGGTTCATGTAAAACTGGTCCATGTTGATCAGTCATCCTGTGGTATCAGTCAGCGATGGATGGGAAAGTAAACCGGGAACAGCCGGTCACGTGGGAGCTGCGGTCAAAGTTTCTCAGTCCACCGTCCAACAATAGACTGACACGTGTGAAACCCTTTGACCAAATTGACACCTCTGCTGGGACCCCTTCTAAGCTGACGCGGTGCAGTACGTCACGGTCTAAGGTGATCTAGAATTCACCGTGTGATGTCGATCTGACGGCTGTTTTTCGAGAAATCACAGGTGTGGAAACTGCGGAAGTCGGCCTTTGAACCCTGTTATGAGTTTTGAGTGTGAAACGGTATATTACGAGGAGTTCAGCGAGAGCTGCTACGAAAGACTGAACGTGGTCTACGGTGAACCCTACATTCGGACAAGGGTGCACACAATATTCGTAAACTCGTTCGTTAACAATTCGAATTGTAAACGAGCTGAGTCAAATCAGTTCGTTAATAAATGAGTCGATCTCGAGTTAATCTAGACTGTCGAATTGGTAATCATTATTTCTAAATAGATCTTCATCATAAAGAATTTTCACAATTTTATAATTTTATTATGTTTTTTAAACTATTTTGTCATTTATTTTGCAAACAAGTTACAAACGAGCCAAACAAGTCAGCTCGAGCGAGCTCGAGTTGAGAGTTCCAACACGTGACCACTTGTAATAACGGGCCGAGTTCGACCCAGCTCACTTGACAAGTTTGCACTCCTATTTCGGACCCAAAGTCATCGATATTTTTTTTTTTTTGAATGAGAGAAAGATATGAACGAATTTATTTACATTCGACGGATGCATTTTCTTTAAATAAACGAGACTAAATGAAATACTAATTTATATACATATATAGTAAATTAGTAATTAAGTAGCCAAATGATCACTTGTGATGTCAAGTCAATGAATTAAACATATTTAATGAATTGTAGTCATATTATAAATTAGTAATTAGTAAATTAGTAATTGCATGGATATAGTTTATGGAACGTGCGTTCATATAAGGTCACATGATCTAAATATAATGGCTCATTTAAAATGGATGTAACTATAATATATTTGTGATAAGTCAAATTATACACATATTTATCTAAGGTTAATTGTGTAATTTAAGTCAAATTTAGAGTTAATCAATGTCCAAACAAACAAGTTTTATCTCAAAAGAGTTCAATTCACTACATTGCTGTGTTTTAATACAGAAACAGGTATTTGGAGCAAAATGGGTACAAGAAAAGACAATGGAACAAGCTAGGATGTGCAAAGGAAACAACTTGACCATCTGTCAGGTCAATTGCGGTCGCAGGAACACCCATTGCGGTCGCAATCAGCCTCTACAAGCCAAACAGTCAAGTACAGCTTCATTGCAGGTGCAAGGTATATTCTTGCAACCGCAATATAAATTGTACAGCCCAAACAAGAGAAGCACAATCCAATCCAGCTTTATTGCGGGCGCAAGGTATATCCTTGCAGCCGCAATGGAAGTTGGTAGAGGGTTGTGAGATCAAGAAAGTTACCACATCCAAATATTGTGGCCACAATAGTTATTGTTGCCCCCGCAATAGAACGTGCATGACCACGACAGAGAAGTGATAACTCCCACTCAAGACATGTTGCGACCGCAACAGAAGTTATTGCTCCCGCAATAGACCTGCGCAGAAGCATAAATAGGAAGATCCAGCAGTCTGTTTTTAGAATTTTGTTTTCCTTTAAATACGTATAGTTATTAGACAAAAGGGGGAGTTAATTAGACGAATTTAGCCAGTAACAAATGGTTAGAACTTAAAGAATCACGAAAAAGGGAAGAAGAAGTGCTACCTTGGCGATCTCGATTGTATATCTCCTTCCTCTATCTCTTTCTTTTTACTTCTATCATGTTTAGTCCCTTAGCTATGTCCGGCTAAGTTGTATTAGAACTTATTATGATGTCTTGAAATTCTTATTAATGCTTGTTTGTAATAAATTTCTTACTTGATTTTGCTTTCTATTTTACTTGTGCAATTTCATGAATTGTGATCTTAGGGTTTAATTCTAGATCTTGACCATAGAAAGCATGGCAATTAGTTGGCTAAGTACCGAAATGTGACGCTAATTGATTGTTCATTTTATGACTTGCTTGCTATATGAATTGTTTTATCTCAAGATTTGATATTTGCAATAGAGATATTGAATATTAGATCTAGATCATAGGAAGTAGGGTAATTAACGAACTAAGTACCGAGAGGTGACGTTTGTTGATTACGGATTTACCTAATTGTCATAACGAATTATATCAAGAATCGAGAGGTAACATATGATAACATAGGATAATTATGACGGTATGTGCTTAATGAGTTTTGACTAGTTTAACAAGTACCGAGATATGAAGACATAACTAGTGCAAACACGATAACTAAATAGAGACATCACTTGGTACAAAATATGAAACCGTACCCTCATAATACCAGGAAATTAATTACCAAACAAGTATCAATAATTATGGATAGATCATCTTAACAAGATCTAATCATTTGTTAATTGTGTTAAGTTCTTAATTACTTTCAGTTTTTAGTTTAAAGCGATCAAACAATCCAAACATGAAACTTTTCTTTTCTCGTTCATTTTTACTTAGATTAAATTTACTCAAATCTGAAAACTAGAACCGAATTGTCCCTGTGGATTCAACCCCTAAGTACTACGATAGACGGTTGTATACTTGCAACTTCTATATAGCAACTAGGGTTAGTAAAACTCACATCAAGTTTTTGGCGTCGTTGCCGGGAACAACGATGATTTTAGTTTCAAAATTTAGTATTTTTATTTAAGTTTCAGTTTTTAACACTTTTAGCGTTCTTTTTCTCGTGTTTTGTAGGTTGAAAACTGGAAGGAGAGTTCTCAACCCCGAATGATACAGACTTGGTTGAGTGGTTCTCTCGACAAGGATCAACTCATCTCTTCTAAGAGAGAAGGAAGAATCGCCCTCCAAGGAGGCCAATCTTGAACTTAAGTCCACGTCAGTTAGAGATGTCAAACGCTAGCTAACGCGAAAGCCGCACGCATAGCAAACCTTGAAAGTGAGCGCAATCAAATGACCGTCGAATTGCAACGGTTAAGAGCAATCGCTCTTAATCATGAGGCTCTTGAAGCGGAATATGCAAACCGTCCCTTGAGGGAATTCACCGCTCCTAAGGCCGAAGAGATAAGACTCGGCTACACCGCTCCTAACATCAATGCGAAAGAATACCAAATTCCTCCCGCATGGGTGAACATGGTGCAACGTAACATTTTTCATGGCTTACCACATGAGGACGTCATCCAAAATCTAGCAAACTTTGAGGAGATTTGTAGCACAATAAAGGCACATACGGGTTACACCCGATGATCTTAAGGTTATGCCTTTTACATTTTCTCTTGCAGATAAGGCGAAGAGTTAGATTCGTGACCAACGTCTCGAAAACATGAACACATGGCCCAAAATTGCGAATGCGTTTCTCAACAAGTTTTTCCCACCATCCAAGACCAACTCCTTGCGCCATCAAATTCACAACTTTCGACAAAAGGCGGAGGAGACGATGAGCGAGGCTTGGGAGAGATTCCAAGAACTCCAAAGATGTTGCCCACATCATGAGATCGAAAGGTGGAATTTGCTTCATATTTTCTACAATAATCTCATACCGCAAGACAAGGGTATGCTTGATGCCACTGCCGGTGGTAGTCTCATGAACAAAGGGGCTGCCGATGGTTACAAGTTGGTTGATGACATGACTCTTAACCAAAGCCAATGGCACAATCCAAGAGAGATTCTGGTGATTTTGCAAAGAGGTGTGAATGAGGTGAAGGCGAATTCGAAACTAGCCGACGCAATTGCCACTTTGAATCGCAAGATCGATCTTCTAAGCGTAAGTGTGGTAAATTCTACTCCTTATTCAATTTGTGGTGTTACGGATCATTTAGCAATTAATTGTGGTGTTCGTAATGATGTTATGGACGTAAATGTCATCAATCAAGGTAATTATAGGCCAAACAATAATCCATACTCTAACACATACAATCAAGGTAATTATTTGGCGGAGGTCCCAAGCCGGGTGCCATCAGGTATTGTTGATTGACTGGCGGGTCGGTAGGTAGGCTAACTGGTTGGGAGGAGGGGATCTTCATGTATGAAAGAACAGATGAGGTAAAATAACTCAGTGGATTGGTTAGAAGGGGGAATAGGTGGTGTTTGTGTCTCGGGTCTCATTGCTATGGTGACATTTTGGTCGGGACTCGGTGATGGTGCATTGTGATTTATCACTAGTGGTGGAGTTGTTCTGGAGAAACCGAGGCTGACCACAATTTGGTCATCTCGAAATGGCCGAAGGGGAGGTGTTGTCATTTAGTCGAACGAAAGCACCAATGATCCCGGCTTAGAGTCAATGCCGAGACTATAAAGAGTTAAAGAAAGAAATTTGTTATTGCCGAACCGAGGGAAAATATCCCGAGGGGAAGTACATATGGGTCAGAGGGAATACAGAGGACAATCTAGTAGCTAGTCCTATTCTGGGCCTAAAATGACGGGAACGAGTATGTTCTGACGGGTCATTTACTTGGGCACCCTGAGCCGTGTCTTGCCTTTGCTCCCGATGTTGAATTCTGACGGGTCGATCATAAAGGCCCTATCAGTACACAATATGAAAATATCTACATCTTGATATCCATACTTTCAATGAGTGACTTTTGATATTCATCCAATTAATAAAAATAGCATAATTAATAATGCATTTAATATAATAATAAAGATACAAAATTGATACGAATAGCAATACGACAGATACCATATAATAATTATGTTGTCAATTGCATAAACTTCATAAAATCGCTCTCTACACAAAATAAAAAAAATAACTCATCACACTTAATCTGCACAGAAAAATCAAAGACAAAAATTTATAATATATTTTAATCAATAGTCAAAATCTAATTCAACAGTGTCCAACTATTTGTGCAGGGGACACGAACCAAAATTTATATTATTTTAGATTTAATCTCATTTTTTTTCCAAAAACTTACAATTCATCCCCAGTCTTAACCTCTGCTCACTTGAACGTTTTTTATTCATCTGTGCTCAACTTCTCATATTAAATTCTATACATTTTACTCACGAACAATATTTTTTTAGCACAGATAAAATTCAGTCACGTTCTTCTTGTGGAATGCCTCCTTATTTATGAACACGAAATTCTTAATTGACATTAATTAAATGCCATTTCAACATATTTTTAGATAATTCCGACAAAAAGTAAATTGAATGAATTAACTAGATCAAGACTATGGATTAAAAAATCTATATTCATATTCAAGTCATCGGTTTGCAAATAATATTGTCATATTCAGAAGCGGATCCAGTGTATGTCAAGAGGCGAGTATTCTCTGGAAAAAGAATTTGCACAATAATTTTACGTATTTGTACAATTTGTCATTTTTTTTTTCAAAATAATCATGTATATAATATGCAATGAAAATTTTGAATCTGCTTCTAATCATATTAAATCGAGTATGATCTGCCTATCCAATCACATCAAGAAAATGATTAACACTCCTTTTTGAAATGTGGTTAACACTCCTTTATAGTTGTATGTTTGTACTTGTACATGTTGCATCCAATTAGTCTTGATTTCACGTCCCATTTCATGAACTGAGAGTTTGAGAAAATCAAAATGGCAGAAATTAACACCGTACAAAACAGCGGAACGAAGTCTAGTGCTGCGCGGCACCGCGCTAGACGAGATTCGAACTGTCTGCATTCATCTTGAGATGCGTGCTCACCAATTTAAAAATCTCCGTGAATGTCATTGAACGCTCATGAGCGGTCATAACGCGTGTTGCGCGATAGACAATAGACTTCCACAAAACAGCTGGTAGGGTGATTAGTGTAGAGGCATTAAATGAAGGATGAGTGGTCGGTACATGAAAGATTTGGTGTGTTGTGCTGTCTGTTTCATAGTCCCATTGAGTCGTTTCTATTTTGGCGTGTGTTGGGTCCCACATTTCGGATCCGGATTATTCGGATTCGGATCCGGATCCTATGCTGCTGCTGCTGCTGCTGCTGCTGCTCTTCTTTCTCACCTCAGACGCGCTTTCATGTCGCTTTTTACTGACATCACTTCTCTTTTATTTTGTTTTGTACTCCTTTGAAAAACAAGTGGTCTAACCAAAGTCTATTAACCCCTCAGCCTTTTTACAATTTCGATGAAGGAATTGGTCTGATCCGGAAAATAAGGTTTACCAAAACAGGATTCAGATCCAGTCCTTACTGAGTGAAGAATTTCCATTCTACAATAATAAATAATTTTGGTACCACAAATGTTAAAATGTTTTTGGAGTTTATATGTCAACATTTCAACCTCTAAAAGTAAATTCTGATCGTTGAATTTGTATATTACCATGATGTATATGCTTTTGTGGAATTTTATAATTTGTTAAGTATCATTTTATAGTTTATAAAGGCATAAAGCGATCAAAGATGAATGCATCTAGTTAAATATTATGGAATTATTTTTGGATCCCTAATTTTATACTTTCAAAAATATTTGATGAGCTGAAAATTTGTAAATTTTATGTGGACCCATACAATGTGCAAAATGAAAAAAAAAACAATGAGAAGAATCTCTTGACAATGCTTATCTTGAAATTTGCAAAAAGGTTCATAAAAATCATTTTTAAAAAAGTATAGAAACCTTCAAATTTGTCTTAATTTTGTTTTCATACAATTTGAATGTCAATTGATATTTCATCCAAATCATTATGCCGATAAAATTTCTCGAAATTTGATTATCTTGATAGAGTATTAAATGACACTCAAATTACATAAAACTGAAAAAAAACTTGTGTAAAAATTTGTGCTATTTCTTTTTCTGTTTCTAACATATTAGTATATTTTAAAAGGGACATTTGATTTTTTACTATTACAAAACTTCAAAATTATCAAAATGCCACTCAGAAAAATTGTCAAAATACTACTACCGACCACTTTTTTGTATTGAGATCACGTGTCCATAATGACATTTTAACATTTTTTTTCTGAGTTACATTTTGACAATTTTCAAATTTTGTAGTGACATAAATCTAAATTTCTCTTTAAAAAAAATTATAAGTTATTATTATCAAAATAAGCATTATCATGTGATTCCTCTTCAAATTAAAAATAATGGTTTCATTTATAACACTGAAATTTGAAAAAAAAAAAAACACACACACACAAACAATAGAAAAAATCTTGCACCATAAACTCAAAAAAGGTTGAAATTCGCAAAAAAAATCTAACATGTACTAATTGAAAATCCGCAAAAATATGTTTGTTTAATTGTTTCACAAAGAGACTCATGCGTCTCGACTAATCACTATCATAAAATAAATATAATGCCAATCAGTTGCTATAGCTGATACGAATCGTCTCAATAAAAATATAAAATTATATGACCGACTCAAATTGTGTAATAAATTGTTGTTTTCTATTTCAATTTTCAGCAGAACCCATCTGCCTCTATCATACACTCAACAATAGCGTGAATAACAATAGTCAAGCATGACGAAATTCAGAATCATATAATAGATACATAAGATCTAATTTTATGCTAAATTTGTTTCTTTCAACATCGTCTAATAGAGTTAGTTATAGGTCTAACCTTTAAAAATTGGGTAGCTCTCAATTTTCTTTTGTTATTATAATAGAGTTAGTATGATTATTGTGAAAACGTTTGCACTTTGGCCGAAGCGTAAAAGTTTCATATATAATTTTTGTGGTCAAAATATAAATTTAAATTGCTCAATAAATTATTCATACTAAAATCTTGTAATAAAACAAATTTCGTGATTTTTATAGCTTTCTAACTATTTTTATAAACAGGTCTGAAAAGATCATGATATTTTAATATTAAACTGAACTGTTTTTTTAAATATTTAAAAAATAATTATAAAACTCTAAAAATCATGAAATTTATTCTTTTCTACAAAATTTTAGTATAAAAAATTTATTGAGCAATTTAAAATTATATTTTGACCACAAAAAATTATAAAATATAAAATTTTATACTTGGCCATACAAACGTTTTCACAATAGTCATAATATATATATATATAAGAGAGATCAGCTTGTCTCACAGTGTGATACAAATGGTTTAAATAGTGTTTAGACTTCAGAGGGCCCACCTGCACCTAATTCTTTGGCACTATTTTTAATCGTGCTTAAAAGGCTAAATTTAGAATTCGATTTCTCCACAAAAAAAAATTGGTTAATTCTTTTATGGATCACAATCTATATGAGCCGTCTATTTAGAAGGAATCCAACTGGTTATATCAAAATTAAAGATGGCTAATTCAAATTAATTTTCATCAAGACTAAAGTACAGACTAAAAATATTTTCTGAATTATATTTCAAACTCCTATAAATGCATTCTTCTTTAGCTAGAATGAATATTTGGCTTTATATGTTGAAAATGTACTCTTCTTGACCTGACCACAACCTCTCTTAAAAACAACTTATATCACCTATAATCCTTTGACCATGTCAAAACTACTATAAATTTGGGATTTACAAGTCTCATTCTCTGATTTTTTTTTATATTAAAAAATCGTTTTTCACAAATAAAAAAATAAAGACCCAATTAGAAGTTTCACAAATAATAATAATAATAATAATAATAATAATAATAATAATAATAATAATAGCAAAAGATGATTATTATAATATAATAAAATAATAATTTTGCTAACCATGACGTGTGTGCTAATTTGTTAATTCTATTAATTTTTTAGTTAGCAAAATAGCATTAAGCAACGCTACGCACAATTTACTAATTCATTTTTGTGAATAGTAACATTAACTCATGACAAGATTTTGCAATTTTACACTGACCATGACAAGATTTGTAAAAGAACAATACATAATCCACCAATCAATCATAAGAAAAAAAGTTGGTTCAAAAAAGAATCTGCAGCATTAATTATTAGTAGCAACCAGTTTTTGGATATAGCAAAAAAAAATTATACGCTAATCCAATAAAATAAAACATAATAATAATAATAATAATAACGAAAAATACCTTGTCACATGCAAATTCCATTGAATTAATCCTAAAAACTATTTCTACTGACAGGATTCTATCATGTGCAGTTATGTGCTCACAGAAGAAATTGTACATGTAGCGAACCGAATACTAAAAATTAGACCATTGTTTTCTATATTCTGATTATAGAAACTTTATCTTTTTTGTTTCAATTTTTTTTGTCTTTTTACAAATCCGCTTTTAATTGCATAATTGTCACATATATGCATGGTTTTGTAATTCAGAAGCATTGATGATAATTCAAAGGCTGATGAAAATGCAAACAAAGTAAATATTTATAGGAAACTAATCATACAAAAGGAAGAAAAACATAGTGTTATATGTACTTTTCAAGCTTTTAAAATATGCTTTTTAAGTTCCATTTAAATCGTTAAATCATGTTCATAGAATTTAATGTTATGTTTCAGAAAAAAAAAAAACTAATTTGACGATTTTGTTAGAATTTATCGATATTTTAATTTAACGCTAAATCGTTGAATGATCATTTTTAATAATTTAACGCTAAATCGTTGACTATTTTTTTATTCTTTTTGATAAATTAACGCTAGATCGTTGAATGATCATCTCACCGTATAAAGTCCATTAATTATTTTTTAAAAGGGTATTTTATTTGAAAAAGTCCGGAAAATTAGGAAAGAAAAATATTTCTCCTATCTCAATCAATCTTATGAATCGATCGTCGTAGGAATACCTTTAATCGACCGTTGGAATTTGAAAATAAAACATTTTTAAATAAATATTTTTTTATGCTAATCCAGCTCTGTATATTCCTACATTACTTTCAATATATTTTGTCCTTTGTTTAAAATGTTCTATTTTTTAAAGGCGTCCGGTTCGGTTTTCACCATACAATGCATATGAGATGTCGCTTTTTTCTTACAGACTTTACGGCTCAATTATGCTGCTTTCAATGTATAACCGATAATCGAACCGGGTCTGGTTTAATTCTCCTCGACCCACAATAACTTAACACCCCGCATTCCAACACTTAATTATTATCTTACCTAATTACCTTACGGTTAATGGAAGAGCCACGTGCATCTAGAGTGCAGCTGAAAAAAAATTAAAAAATGATCATATGTATTACATTTCTTTCAAAAATTATCATGTATTTAAAATTTTTTTGTACAAATGATCATATAAGATAAATTTTTTTAAGAATAACATTCATTTCGAATCCACGAAAAAAAATCGTAAATCTTGAACTCTTGATGAGAATTCTGAATTCGCCCCAGCTTACGGTAGAAGTAAAACTGAGTTATCTTTCTAAAATAACTGGCCTATTTGATCTTAATCCGCTCCATTTACATTTTACACCTACACGGTGATTAAAAAAAAAAAAGTAAAGGAAAAAAGAAACAAACAAAAATGTGCATGTGCGTGGTAGAGCAGCGGAGCGGAGCACATGGGAATGGGAATATGGGATGAGACAATTTGGTGCCTCGGTTTCCTGCACAAAGAAGAGGTCAACCCTCAACCCTATAGTATATGTATAATGTATTCCCTACTTTTTAGAGCCCGAATCTGGTGCTCGTAAAGACCGTGCTTGTTTTCCTGTTTGTCTCGATCCGACCGTTCGATCATCACGAACGGCTGTGATTTAATTCAGGAGGCAGATACTTTGATCGTTAGATGAATTTTGAACGGTTCAGATCGAAACAAGCAGAGAAACACGCAGGAATTTACGAGCACCAGATCCCGTTCCTACTTTTTAGGGGTAAATGGTAATAAATAAATACATATCACATTCTAACTGATTTAACATTTGAACTTTTGGCATTGCATCATTATTTTAATCATAAATAAATCGACTTTTTCAAGGACAGACAGTCAATTGCATTACGCCATTACCGTACCGAATTGATTAGTTTAGTTTTCGCTTGTTGCAGTGACTCGCAACACGGTTTCACGTGTGAGCGCATGGCACGGAATATCAAGACAAAATGAATGTTTTTTTTTTTCTGTTGCCTCCTCCCAGTACGACTTCGGTGCTTCTCATTTCTTTTAATATTTTCTATTTCTCTCTTTATTTACTTCATTTTTAGACTGAACTCTGACCTCAATCATATTCATATCTATGTTGTATCGATTCTTTTTTTATAGCTTCCGCTATGTTTTTTTTTAGATAATTATAAGTTATTTATTTCTTTGTTTTGTAAGTTATAATAATAAATTTGTCAACTTACAAAATACATAACTGTAATAAAAATGAGCAATTAGTTTGATGATAACTAATTAGAATGATTTAAACGAGGTTATGAGTTCATTCCACTGCGAACACAATTAAGGTAGCCAGAATTTTATATTTTAGGAGGGTAATAAATCTTTTTTACTTATTTTACTCACAAGACCTGTTTGCATTAAGTTCAGACGTTCAGCGTCTTTTCAACAGGTCAGTCGGGTCCAACAAAATTTTCAATTGAATTCTTTAACTTATTTTTTGACAATTAGACACGTTACTAAATTTAACTGATTTTATTCACAATTAAACTGTCTATTTAGTAAAGAAAATCAGCCGGGTCATAAAAACCACCAAACTGTGTATTTAGAAAAGTCTTTATTTTCTAATGACTATCAAATTGTCAATTGCAATAAAATTGTGTTCAAATTTACAAAAATATATACAAAACAATTAAATTTAATCGTTAAGAATTATTCATTTTAAGTTGACATGTGTGCAAGTGTAACTGACAAATAAAAAAATAGTTGTTCATCTAAAAATAACTAAATAATTAGACCCTAAATATTATATGGATAATGTTTGGTAGATACCACATTTGATATCAACTATTGATACCGATTTTATTATGCACATTTAGTTGAGTTATAATGCACATTATTTGAGTTATTATGCATGTTATATCATAACTATTTCAGTACAAAAAATAACACGTATAACTATTTCATTACAGAAAATAACATGCATAATAACTCAAATAATGTGCACGATAACTCAACTAAAGGTGCATAATAAAATCGACAACATGTATAATTATTTCATTACAAAAAATAACATGCATAATAACTCAAATAATGTGTATAATAACTCAACTAAAAATACATAATAAAATCGGTATCAATAATTGATATCAAATATGATATCTCCTCCTATTATATTATACACAAGTTATCCAAATCAAGTCAAAATTGTAAACAAAACATGAAGCGCAATAAATACAACGTATTGAAAGTGCCATATAGTTTGACCTCTGTGTGTAATACTATAATGTATAATTGTCGGTGACTCACGGCCGAATTGTTTGAATGTTTTAAATTATATATAAATATCTAAGATTAAGTTGTTTTGGAAAATATTGACTCTACGTACTAAAAGTTTCATGTACTTAATGCCTAATACAGTTTAAATAAGTTGAATACAAAGCTTTCAAAAGTTCTCTTCAATTGTAATTATTTTGCGAAATGTTCTCCTCTAAATTCATATTTCAGCTGTATTTTCAACATCAGTTATCTATTTCTTTTTAAGGCTTTTAACGGCACTCCTACTCCTAGTTGACTAGTTTTTTCTTTTCATTTCCTTTTGTAGTAGAGTTTCGCATACTTTTTTTTTACAAATCAAGAATACAATTTTACAGGGTAGGAGGAGAAGGTAGGTAGTATTTATATGTATGAAAGTTTTTTATTTTTTGAACCTATTTTAACTCGTGAATTAACAATATTCGTTTAACAACAAGACAACAAAATGCTTGTGCTATTGAATTTCTCTGATATATTTTCTATTCATCTCTTTTTAAATGTTCCAAATTGTTGCAGCAATTTCTCTGATATATGTCAATAGTGTCAACACGATAGTTTCGAAACGATATTCTCTGCACTCATTTTTATGGATGCTCTCTACATCCATTAATCTGGATCGTTCGATTAGATTTGAACGAATCTAATTTTATAATACAAAAGCCTCTTTGAATCATATAATTAGCGATCAGACGTCCAGATCTAATCGGATGGTTCAGATTAACGAATGCAGAGAGCACCCATAAAAAATGGATGCGGAGGATACGGTTCCGATAGTTTCTCTGTCTGACTGTGCGCGGTGAAAGCCTGAAATGGAAAAGCAACCATGGATCCATGGGACCATGTCCCACCAGAAAGAAGGCCCATGTTCTTCTTTAAAGAGCAACGGTACAGAGCTGTCTATTTCCAACTGCCTACATTTCAACCATGTATCATGTATCAGTATTCTGTTCTGATCTCATCTAAGTTCCCTGCACAAGTGGAAGGTCCCCTCTCTGCTCTGCTCTGTACCTCCTTCTTCTCCTTCTTCTACTTTTTTTTCTTTGTAATCATGTTTTGTGTTCTTGGCTTCTTGCTCAGACCCCCACGTTTAAAGAAAAAGGAGACTGCTTGTGCTGCCATTTCCTTATGAGACAGAAACCATGCCAGTACATTTATTTTGTCAGATTGTAATCTTTTGTGTTGAACTGTGCCGACTGCCGGATGCAGTACAGATGGCGGTGATCTCATCTTAGAGATGTCGTCGGATTGTTAACTGAAGAAACGGATGATGCAATTACTTAACTCTTATTTCATTACACGCACATTATTTTTATGTCCAAATAGATTACTTGGTTCATTCCTACTCTTGCCTTTGGCACTGGATTCGCCGAATATTTTTTTCTTCTGAAAATCTGGATAATCCACCAGTTCATTATAGAACTAAACTTTGATATCACACTTCCGTATCACAGGAATTTACACTACTGAAATCTAGTATTAATAAATTTGTCCATTACTGTTTTAAATACTACATTTACATAAAAACATATCAGATTCAACCATACATTCAGATCAAATAGAACATAACATAACAAGTCTACAAAATAAGGATATAATGGAACTAGTTCATCAAGTATTTTAACTCAGATAACAGAGCCGAAATAGCAATTCAGTATTCGTTGAATTTAAATTGACAAGTGTAACGCAAAATGTACAATGCACGGGCAAAAAAACAACTGGCATAGCTTATTTAAATATCATGATGTTTCAAGATTCATTATTTGTTTGCCTTCTTTCTTATTTCATAACTAGTCCAGTAAATGATTTTACCAATCACATTTTTTTTACAAAAAGTAACCTTATCTGGTAACAATGTCTGTATCTCAGGTAAGATAAATAAATCTAGAAGCATAGAAAAGCATCACTGGTTGATAGATGGCCCACACATGCTAGTAAACATCAGTAATAGATAGATAGATAAGATAGATGGATAAACATCACTGCTAGCAAACAGCATTGACAGAAAATCAGTGAATGCCCATGGAATATCCAGACAATTAAAGTAATAAAACATGTTTTCCAACCAGAAAGTACAATTTAAGCAAATCAAGCAGAAACATTTTTTTTTTTTTTTGCATTTCGTTTTCTGAATAAATTTTGTATCCCTGAGGGTCCCTTATTTAGCACACATTGTCTGTTTGCTTTGTCAAATGCAATCCCATGTTGATTAGATTTGCTTGTTTCAGCTTAGAGCAGGACTGAGTTCTCTACTGATGAAGAATTGCAATTTTATTGATTAAGATATGAAAAGCCCATATTTCATGTTGTCTCATATTTGATGAAGAATGCTTCTATTTTGAGGCCCAAAGAATATAAATCTCACATATTTGAGCAAGGCCCAAGACCCAGGAAAAGTACCATTACCCTCTCTCTGTTGCTAAATATCTTTGGCAAACATTTCAAAAACAAAACTAGAAAACCATTTGTTCAGATCATGGGCCTGTGACTCTGTGAGGGCCTATATATTTCGGATGATAAATTGCAATGTTTTTTATTTGATTTATTTATTGATGTATTAAAAACATAATAAAACCAACGTTTCTCCCACGCAGAACTGCCATATCATATTTAGTGAATTAAAAAATAATATTTTTTTTTAGTGAGAAAATGCAACGTTTTCTATTTTATTTTATTTATTGTTGTTGTTACTGTTATGCAAAATTCAATTATATTATGTGGTCCGGGAAAATTTTACTGGTTGTATATTTAAATTCATAACCCTATAAAATTTAAATTGTTGTTTTCCGAGTTAGATTGGTATGAATACTATGATCAAACGAGTAGCTTCATAGCTTGTACGTTGTTGTTAAATGATGAGCATACTTATTTTCTTGAGAACCTTAAGACAAAGTTACGATTTACTATTTGATAATGATGAGCATACAAATATATATATATCATATTTTTAATTTGAAAATTTAAATGATCGATCTGAACCGCTCAAATAAAACATTGAGCGCAGCCTTATGCAGCGGATAAAAATCCCCAAAATCCGATGGAGCACAAAGATGAAACATTGCAAAGAAGCAAGTAGAAAGAGTGTGGAGCCATGGCGACGAACGCGGAGGGAAAGTACCCGAACCCGATCCAGCCATCCCGGACCCGTATCGGATGGATCGGCACTGGCATAATGGGCACGGCGATGGCGGGTCGGATCCAATCAGCGGGATACTCTCTCACCATCTACGCCCGTACTCCCTCCAAGGCCACCGCCCTCTCCTCCGGCGCCTCTCTCGCCTCCTCTCCTGCCTCCGTCGCTTCTCAATCCGACGTCATCTTCTCCATGGTGGGCCACCCCCACGACGTGCGCTCGGTTCTTCTCGATCCCGTCTCAGGCGCCGTTTCCTCTCTCTCCCCCGGCTCAGTGTTGGTCGACTGTACCAGCAGCGACCCCACGCTTGCCCGAGAGGTTGCCGAAGCAGCGAGAGTGAAAGACTGTTACTCGGTGGATGCACCGGTGTCTGGCGGCGATGTCGGAGCAAGAGACGGTACGCTTGCGATACTGGCCGGTGGAGAGAAGGAGGTTGTTGAGTGGCTTGTGCCTCTCTTTGATCTCATGGGGAAGGTTACGTGGATGGGCCTGCCTGGCAGCGGCCAAATCAGCAAAATTGCAAATCAGATCGCGGTGGCAGGGAGCGTGGTTGGGACCACGGAGGGGATATTGTTCGCAAGAAAGGTGGGACTGGATGCGGGCGCGTTTTTAGATGCGATCGGGTCGGGTGCAGCCGGGTCGAAGGTGATGGAGATTTTCGGGGAGAGGATATTGAAGAGGGAGTTTATGTCGGGTGGGTATGTGGAGTATATTGTGAAGGATCTGGGGATGGCTTTGGAGAGTAGGGACGGGGATTCGGATTCTGCGGTGGTTTTGCCGGGATCGGCATTGTTTCGGCAGATGTTTACGGGGATGGTGGCGAACGGGGATGGAAAGATGTGTATGCAAGGGCTAATAACTGTTCTTGAGAGGATGAATGGGGTTCAGTAGAGCAGCTAAGGGAGAGGCTGTTTCCATGTGTACTTGTTTGTTACTACTTTTTAGAATAATCTACATGTTTTCTATTCTAACTTTTTAAGAAGAAGCAGATGGCACTTGTGAGTTGTGATTCACAACAAAACTGGCATGCAAAAATTAAAATGAAATCCTATTGAGACTATTATTGGATGTATGTTTGATTTTGTAATTCCTCTAGACCTCTAATGTACTTTTGTTTCTTACAAATTTGTTCTCTTTTGCTTTTTGATTAATATCTCACATTTTGGTTCAGAAAGTGCTTGTGTCTATATCAAAGTAAACACAGTACACACTGATGCTGCGACCGTTTAAACAGTTAGACTTCACACCAAGAGAAGATAGAAATTAATTCTTGTTGTAGGTTCTTAAAAAAAAAATTAAAAATATTCCAAATTGTATATGTTGTCTGATCTGGCAAACGAAAGTAATAAGTCTGTATCGATTTTTAAGCCTTGCGCCACCTCCTGTGGTCACTGCCTCACTGGTTGATAATGGTATCCACGGCTCGAGAAAACAAATCTCAATCAACAGAAGCAATCAGCATCACAAGGTACCAATTCATATTCTGGATGTGTGTTGTATGAGAGAGAAAATGAGACAGCAAACAAGTCGGTCGGTTTACCACAAATTACATTGCATAAAAAGAAAGAAGATCAGTATAATTCGGTGAGGCAACAATTAATTAATAATATATATAGTTTGGAAAAGAAGTTGGATGAGAAAGTATAGAAGAATTAATTAATAAATGAATGAATGAATTTGTTACGCGCGTACCGTCTTTGATGTGGAGCTATATTACAAGTAATATACTTCTTTCTCCTCCTAGCTGTACGCGTATCAGATACGGCTCGAATACGGATATGTCTTGGATACAGTGCGGGTGCATATCGGATACGTCGCGTGGCGTATTCAATTATTTTATATTATTTGACCGACAGATTCGATCAAGATACGTTTAGGATACGTTTTTGAATATGTTTGGAATATTTTCTTTTATACGAATTGGATTCTTTAGTAATATTAATAAGCAATTGTGTATATTATACAAGCTTTTAAATAGCGGCGATAAAGCGCCGATAAAACGGATATAGCGGAAATTTTGCTATAACCGCACGATTTATTTCAAACACGCCGATAAAGCGGTTTTTGGCGATAAAGCGGAATTTAGCGGTGATAAAACGGATGACGGTCTGAAAAAAAAGCGGTGATAAAGCGGATATATCGGTACTTTTGTTCAAATGGTCATAACTTTTGACTCGTAACTCCGATTTTAGTGATTTTTTATGCGTTGGAAAGATCACGACAAGCTCTATATTTTATTTCATACATAACTTACAAATTTTCATCAACAAACTAGTTAAATTCAGATTTTTTTTTCAAATCAACAGATCAAATGAATTGTTTAGGTCAACAGTATTTTCTTATATGTTGCATTTTTCTATTAAAGACATAAGAGAGATGCATAATTTCTTGATAAATTTATTTAATTTAGTAATTTCATTGATATTCTTGACAATTTGCTTTAACATAATATATATGTAGAAAATAGCGATGTTGTGGTTTATCGTCCGCTTTATCACCGCTATACCGCTAAACGCTAAATGACTTCCACACCGCTATGGACCGCTATACGCTATTTAAAACCTTGATATTATATAATATTAATCACATTACATAATTTGTATAGTATTATTTTTGATATAATATAAACTCTTTTGTCAAGAAAGTGTTTACTCAAAGACTTATATTTTTTTGTTATTTCATAAGTATCAATATATATTAAAAAAAAGTTGAATAGAAAAATAAATTTCAAGCATTTTAATATATAATATGTTTTTTATTATATATATACTCGCATCCGTAACTGCGATTTTATAAAATTACTATATCGCCGCATTCGCACTGTATCGAATATGATACGCGCCCACACTTGTGCAACGCAGATGTGGAGGGTTGATGGCTCGATGTACGAGGTAGTTTACATCCCCACAGAGATAAGATGTCTTCAGATCAAACTGCATCTGATAATCAAACTACAATCAGGAGCAGATTCAGGATTCTCGCAGGGGTTCAAGATTTACCATTTTTTCAGGGGTTTCAAATGATGGTTATTCTTAAAAATTATCTTATATGGTCGTTTGTACAAAAAAATTTCAAATACATAATTATTTGAAAAAAAAAACGTAATATATATGATCATTTTTGAAAAAAAATTACAGGAGATTCAGCTGCACCCCTTGGTGCATGTGACTCCACCACTGACTGCAATACTGCATGCATGCGAAACAACAACAATTGCTTTTTATCAGTTCTGCTAGGAGGTTGTTAAGAATGATGTAATGCAATTAGTTAATTCATTTTATAATCATGATTTTGATATTAAAGAATCAATTTAGCATTCATTTGTTTGATACCTAAAAAATAAGATGCGAATATTATCACTAAATTTAGACCAATAAGTTTAATTAATTGTAGTTTAAAATCATTTCCAAACTACTAGCTGACAAGTTATCTCCATACATGAATAATTTAATTGATAATAGTCAAGTTGTATATATTAAAGATAGATACATAATGAATATTGTAGTAGTAGCTCATGAAATTTTACATCAAGTAAGATTGAATAAACAGAAAGACATTCTTTTGAAAATAGATTTTGAAAAAGCTTTTGACAAAATAAATTGAATTTTTTTTTTGATGTTCTCAAAAGAAAATGTTTTAATTATAAATGGATTATAGATTCTTTAAAAAGAAGTAAACTTTGTGTATTGTTTAATGAAGAACAGAATATTTTAGTTGTCATAGGAGTTGGACAAGAAAATCTTTTATTACTTTTCTTTTCATTTTAGTTGCAGAGGAGGATCATTTCACAATCGTTCTGTCAAACTGTTTATATCTAGGTTTTCTCACTTCTACGGATTTCAAATTTATTTTTATCCTGATTTCCTATCCCTCTTTCCCCGTAGGTATGGGTTTTGGAAGAGGGGAGGTTCCCAATATTTAGCACACCTTCAGACCAAAGTAGCAGCAAGATTTTGTTCAAGTCTTATTTCGAATTACTGGAAGCCCCAGTAGGTCCCTGTGGAGCTTTGAGTCTACTCTCCTTCTAGAAAATACTTGACGCTTTCGATCAAATGGGCGGGGACGGAGCTGCATAGGTTCATGATGGATCAGCTGATTCATGTTGGAAAAAAAATTCAAAATTGATCATGTAACTAAAAAAAATTGAAAAATAGATTTATAATTTGAATCTTTTTTGAAATATTCATGATTTTAAATCATTTTGAAAAAAAATCAATATGTTGAACCATCCTAAAAATTTTCCTAAATTCGCCTTGCAAATGGGCATCGAGTATGTACTGATGTACAGGTTGCCCTCTTAACTCATCTTTGACTGTTTAGGTTCAATGGCTTTTGTACATTGTTTAAAGTTCACTATGCATGTAGTATATTGACATCAGATCACACGAGTTATATCTCCTGTATAATTGAAGGGAAATCTGAAGTTCTCATAGAAATGTTTCACGCAGTGGATTTTTTTGCCTTTTTGCATGGTGGTATTAGATCGGTCCGTATCCGCTGTCATTATTGTGATGGCAGCAAGCTACGGATTTGACCGAGGGAGTTGATTTTTTAATGTTATTTTTATGCAAGACCTTTACAATAGCCGGTACCATAGAAGTTAGGATCTCACGATATGTGATGTGTATCTTATGGTTCAATACGAGTCAAAGGGCAAAAGATACGTATCTTACGGTTCGATACGAGTAGTGAAATTCAAGGACGAGTCGCCAGTTCCAAAGATAAATATCTTAATATGCAAAAAATTTACATCGATATCAATTATATTTAAATTTACATGGTTTCTTTAGTTACTTAGATTTTTTTGTTAGACACTAATTACTATAATCATTTTGTTATTTGAAAAATAGCTTAGCATATCTTAGTGACACGACACGATATGATACAAAATTCACCGATACACGATACATTTTACGATTCAACTACTATGGCCGGTATCAAGCCCGGAAGGAGGGTTGTGATAGGTTTTTCGAGTAAACATAAAAATTCACCTAATCTCGTGGATATGAAATTCAATATGGACTTCATTTCTAACTATCTCAACTTATTTGGGACAAAAGACTTTGTTGTTGTATTTTTATGTGGGACCCACCTGTCATAGAGACAATGACAACATTGCGGCCATTACCTGCGCAGCGGATAAAAATCCGTATTAGATCCTCTAGGTTATTAAAATCCTGAAGTTCTATATTTATCCTAATCTGTTATTTTACTCACTCATTTAGCAGGTTCTTGAAAAAATACTGGTCTTAAGCTGTATTTACTCCATACCCAATTAGGTAACTATTTGATGCAAGGGGACTCCAATTGAAATCCAGTCAAAGAATTTAAATAGTCAAAAACAAATGCATCAACCTGATATTGAACTGAATAAGCAAGTTAGCATCAGTAAACTACTGTCATGGTTTGGTCTCTGCCTAGTTCACTTCAATGCTTATATAAGGACACTACATGATTCCTGATTTGTAGATTTTAGTTGATTTTCAGTGAAACCGACTTCAAATACTGATTGCACTATTTTGATCTTTACTATTTTCACAGGTATGTAGCTTAGATGAGAAGTCATCAGTTGGTAACCCTCTCTTGTTTGGGTATGTTGCTTACAGGAAAGCCGATGTCGGCATAAAACTCTATGATGGCAACGAAGGGGACGACACATGCTTTGATATGATCATCTCCCTGAAACATTTGAAATTTTGAACCAGATAAGCAGAGATGCCAAGAAAATCGGCTTCTATGTTGTTGTGGAGAAGCACAATTATGTTGAGAAGACTTTGGAAGGATGTGTGGATGTCAGGCCAAAGATAGAAAATGCATGTAGGTTACATTTTCCTGTATATGGTTTTCTGAACACTTGCCCTCTTGATAATGTATGTGTTATAAATGTATTGAAATAGAACGTTACTAGCAGTGTGTTTTGCACTTCTACGCCAATTTTCTCACTCGTGAGTAGATGATTAATACAATTTTCAGGGGAAGAGTTCTCAATAACATAAATTTACTTCGTTTAATGGGATGCTAGTTAGTTTTTGTGGGAAATCCTACTCTTGGTGTGGGTTTCTGAGATGTTGTTTAATGGGGAACTACACAGAATCCATAGTGAAAGTTGCTGCGAAAAACAAATTCAGTCAGAACTAATTGTATTTTTCTCATCAAAATGTGAAGAAGAGGTGGAGAAATGAGAACTAACGAGAAAAATATAAACCCAAATCCAACAAAGAAAAATTGATGGCCGAACATCCGTGGAAAATCTTTACTAGTTGGAGCCCAAATCCCACACGGGCTATGTTCGGCAATCTATATTTTCATGGGGAAAAATATACGTGGGTATAAATTCTAAGTAGAGATTTTTATGGATTCCCAACTAAATAGTGATCAAAGAGGAAGCACAGTAAAAAATTCACTTGGATTTAATTGCTTTTTTCCAATAAATTATGAACATATGAGAATTTATCTGAGCAAACAAACTCAAACCTATACTCTGAAAATGGATCACCGAATAGAATGAAAAATAAACGCACACCTATTTGCACATTGAAGGGTGCTGTAGTAGAAGTATGAAAAACTAGGAATACCAAAAGTTTTCCTCAAGCAAGAAACCAACCATAAAAATTTGCACTAGTAATGGATTGCAACAGACTATGAAATTCTTCCATTAAAACAGGACGAAACAATGTATCAACAACATGTATAGGAAAAAGAAATACATGTGATTTGCGTGGCAGCTTTTTTCTTTGTTTTCCGTAAGTATGCTTCAATAAATTAATTAAAATAAATCATACATCCTGTCTCTCTTCTCACTTGACGGGGCATCAAATCTCCTCAATTTGAATTGCAATGATATGAAAGCTATGAAGCTTTTCAATCAGTCGTCTCGAACCCCGACTTTAAAGTCCAACTACCTCCTCCCTCGGGCCCCCTTCGGACCATCGGATCCTCCCAAACCCCACCCCAACTAATGTTAAAAGAAAGCCATTTTATTATCTTCTAATACATGTTAGAAACACCATAATGAATAACCCCAACAGTTTGAGCACCGGCACTTACAGCCATATGATCAAATGGTGAGACTGCCTGGATGAAGCTTGGACCCGCCTTTGGGGGCCCACTTGACAAATAGACAGGAGGTGATGATCTCATATCCACAAAATGCTGAGTTGGCCTATGCTGGCTGCCATTTACAGAGGACTGAGAGGAGTCAGTTGTGAATGAGGTATCTCGTGCTGCTGAAGAATTTCTTACCAGTCGTCTAGGATCATAGGCAACAGAAGGCCCCACTGCTCTTCCTGGCATAGCTGGAAAGATGAATGAGGTATAATACCATCAGTAAACAGTTTTATGACATACTGTACAGCAGGTTTGACTGGTGCATCTACCAGTAGCATATTGCAGTAGATAGCATCAATATTAACACTAATTAATATCAATGCCATACATGATATGTGGGCCATACAAAAAATGTATGATTACATGCTTATTAAGTTCAAAAAAAATTTGGCTGTAATTTTTTTTGTTTTCACTCTTGGATTTTATGCTGTTTGATTGCAGGCTTAGCAGAGTGAAACAAATTAACAATTGTGGGGATCGCATGTTGACCAATCAGATCCTGTACAAAGTATGTACTGATGCACAACATGAGGGGTGTGTGTGTGTATGTTTGTGTTTGTGTGTGTGGAGAGAGAGAGAGAGAGAGAGAAAGAGATGGAAGTTGTAGATACCAGATGGGACCCGTTGAGGCACCTCTGGAGCCCGAGCAATTCTAGGCATCCTCTCTACATAAGGCTCTGGCTTGGACGCGATCGAAGAAGACTGGACAGTACTCGACCTGAAAAAGGTACTTCTTCATTATTATCATGGTAAATTGAATGTAAAGTTAAAATAATTCCCATCAATAAAATTGCTAGGACACAATTGTATACCGTGGAAGAGAAGCATGTTTCCTATCAGGAGAAGCAACAGGCATGCTTTTACCACCATTATCCTCCAGGTCTGCGAATTGTTTTCTGAATTGATCAACGGCACTGCATAGAAAATAAAGCTCACAATTTCATTGCTCCGATTAGATTTCATCTCAAGCCTACCCCAACTTGTTAGGGGACCAAAGGCTTCGTTGTTATTGTTGTCGTATTCAATTAGTTTAACAAGTCCAATTCTCTCCTACAAGTTTCAACGCTCTGAAAATAAAGTGCTCTCTATTAGCTCACTAACCCAAGTTTCCAAATAGCTATGTTTTCACCGAAACACGGAATAGTCACTAAACCAAGTCATTCCCATCCAGACATACTATGTAACTGTATATTATGTCATACAGCCTGGGAACTGAAATTGTAAATTAGTAAAGATAACAAACCTGGGATAGAGAAAGCTGGTTCTCTCGGTGCCACTAGTGTAGTCCTTCAGCACCTGAGGATGGTACTCTAGTATTTCACGAAATATGAGTTCCCTGAGGTCATCCTTTGTCACTTGCTTTCGTTCAAACTCAAACTCCATTTTTGAAATTGGACGACATGATGGCTCTCTCTCCACCCTCGCCAGGCCTTTGAAATAGGGATCTGCTAATGCCTGAGTATTCATCAAGAAGTTCTGTTTGTTAATAGTTGAGAAATGCTACATAGTCCTCAACTGGAGAGAAAAGAACTGAGAAATGACATTTTCAATGTGCCCAAATCATGATATTTCAGACAAAATAAAGAAAGTATCAAAACAGAAGCCATCATGTTTGCAAAATTACATATATCATTTCATTAACCCTATTTTTGTGAAAGCTTACTTCTAAGAAAATCATTTTGGTAACTTGGTTTAATGCCTCAGATGAATAGGTGGGATCTATCAAACAAAAGCTCTGTTCTCACAGTAATAAAATGCGCTTGAGAGATGATCAACAAAGATGCTGATATGCTGACACTATGCTAACAAACTAACAAAACAAATGAATCCATAGATAATATAGCAAATAGGAAAGATGTATGTCACCTCCTCAGCAGTCGGCCTGTCCTTGGGATCGAAAGCTAAAAGCCGTTGCAAGAGATTGAGAGCTAATGGATCTGCCTTTGGAAACTTTTGTGAAAATGGTATTGGTTGTTTCTTTCTCATCGAACCAAGATACCTTCTCGCCTTCTCATTTCTGACCTGTAGTCAAGAGTAAACAGAAAAACAACGAATTTGGAATTGAGAACATTCAAATAGAGAAAACAATTATTAATTTCAACTTCTGCATGACTAAATTCAGAGAGAATATTGAACCTTTGAAATAGTCTCTGTGGCAGGAGAGCCCAAAAGATCAGTGATCAAATCCAATTGGTGAACTACATTTTTCCCTGGAAACAATGGCTTTCCAGTCAAAATCTCAGCAAAGATGCAACCAATGCTCCAAATATCAATTGCCGGTGAGTACTGCAGTTATGATAAATATTAAATTTGTAGCTTATTGGAAGAAAATAAAGAGAGAGAGAGAGAGCTACAGAAACTATTTATGTACAAGAAAGAAAAGCTACATCAGGTTGCAGGCAATACAATTCCTAAACAAGCAATCCTTTTGGGCCGGCCATCAGTAGCAAAGTCATATTTTACTACTGGTAGGCTAACCAATCTTATCAAAAGATCTGACAGGGCAGGTGGACATTCTTAGAGAAATTAATTTACAATGAAGTTTTAGTCAAAAAAAAATTTTACAATGAAGAAATTAATGTACCTTAGAGAAGAATGATCCACACAATTCTGGGGCTCTGTACCACCTGGTTGCAACATAATCCTGATAGAAAACAAAGAGAAAATATAATCTGGAACTGTTTCTAAAGGGTTAATAATTATAAAACTGACAATCCTTGGGACTAAAGCTGTATTGTTGTTGTTATTAATCTTATTAGAAAAGGAACAAGTTATAAAAAAAACTTGATATGAGTATATGACGTACCGTCCAAAATACTGTTGTGGGGGTATCATTAAATGCAACCCTTGCTAAACCAAAGTCACAAATCTTAAGCTTGCAATTTGCATTTGCTAATATATTTTTCGGCTTCAAATCACGGTGATAAACATTAGCTGCACGAAAAAAGGAGTTCAGTTAGCACAACCACCCAAATCCAACACCAAAAAATAAAATAAAATAAAACAAGACCAATGATAGATACATGTTTCCAGGCACCACCCTGGTGTATTGTGCCGAAATCACACAATCACAGTTCAAGTAACCATCCATTGGAAAGCCCAACAACATATCACAGCTAAAAATAAAGAAGAAACATAAATTACCAGTATGTATATATTTCAAGGCACGGAGCATTTGGTAAAGAAAAAACTGGTGATGCTCCCTGGTCAAATCATCATTTGCCTTGATAACCTGGTGCAAGTCGGTGTCCATGAGTTCAAACACAACATAGATATCTTTGAAATCCTTCTTGCTTGGTGGCAGCATGATATGCTTTATCTCAACTATATCAGGATGCTTAAGCATCCTCAGCAGCTTAACTTCGCGCAAAATTCGTGCAGCATCAGATGTGTGCTCAAAAATGTCTCGAATTTTCTTTATTGCAACCTTTTCGCCAGTCTGCGTGTCAGTTGCCGAGCAGACTACACCGTAGCTGCCTTTCCCAACAACCTCTTGGATCTGGTACCGGTTCGAGTCAGTATAACCCGAGAAGAACTCCCTCTCAGGAGAACTCTGGAAAAAAAATTAAGAAGATTTTAGTAACTTTATGGAATTAATTACTGGCGTGAGCATAAAATTTTGGGCTAACAAATTAAGCCACTGGTTTAAATACAGTGTGGCTTTTTATCATTTCAAGGAGATAATATGAGAGAGGTGAGGTAATAAATTTTTGAAAGTGCAACAACGGGGCAGAGAAAACCACAAGGAAGAAAAAAATAAAATAAATTCAAGTGGTACTGAATTTGGGAGACTTTGACAAACCAAGCGACAGATTTCATGGATGCAAAACTAATTTATTAGAGAAAAAAATAAAAATACCCCAACCCAAGTTAGGCGAAACACCCACAAACACAATAAATCACAGTTGGTACCTTCTTTCGCTGATCCTGTTGCATATTTTCTCCCTAATAATTTCAAATCAAACTCGTTCCTTTCCGCCTAACTAAAACGCAAGTCTTGTCAAATCAGTTTCGAAATAATCCTCTGGAATCGAAAACGAAACTCTTCGAAAGTCTAGTCTCAAATAAATAATCGGGAGTGTTGTTATAATTATATTATCCACACTTTCCCCATCTACCCCTGCTTCTGATCACAAGCCCACGGTCTCTCCAGCCCACAGAAAAAGATAAAACAGCAACGCAATCCCGCATGCACTCAAAACTCGCAACTTTTCGCGAGAAATCGATCATAGAGAGGTGAAACGCCGAATTTGACTCTGCTCAAGCACCATAGCCGCTCACGATCAGCAAAAGAGAATAGGAGATTGATCTGTTTGGTTTGGTTAGGTTAGGTTTGGTTTGCTTGAGAGAAGAAAGAGGGAAAAGAGAAGAGAGAAAAGAGAGACGCTGATTCCTTCCTAGAGCAGGAAAAAAGAATTGAATAAAATGAGGGAAAAGAGAAGAGAGGAAAGAGAGACGCTGATTCCTTCCTAAAGCAGGAAAAAAGAATTGAATAAAATGAGGGTTTTTTATGTGGCAGGTTGGGGTTCTTTTATAAGGAAGAGGAGGGATCGAGGAGTACAAGTGGCGTTTGGTTTTCTTTTTTTCTTTTTGATTTTGATTTCATTATTATAATTTTTCTCGGGTGCCACCTACATTTGCATCCATATCCAAGTATTTTTTATGTTGTCACGCAACCAATTTTCTCAATTTACACGGATAATTATTACAGATTGTTTGGTCATGCATTAACCAACTTAAGGTAAGAATGATAAAATAATAATAAAGATCATGTCAACTCTATAAGAAAGTAGTTTCGGATAAAATTTACCAGCTTGTAGTTTATCCATTGCCTGGTAAAAAGGCGGAATTAAAGGAGAGAAGGGAAGTTATCTTCATCATTTAAGAATGATTTAATTCGTTTATCCATTACCATTTTTTCAATTAACGATTTCCATTTTAAAATTCCAACGCTAAATGCACACAAAAAAATATGATTCTAGATTTATATGTACTAAATTACAAAACAAAAAATATGAAGGTTTTCTCTGCAAATTATAATATTTGCCTTATCTTGCTGTTGCAGGCAAGGATATTTTTGTTTGTGATGTGGTGTGGACAATCCAACCCTCTAAGCCTTGTACCCCGCGTATCAATGGCATATACTGTAATTTCACCGCACAACCAAGGTGTATTGTACAAAAATACATGTCTGATCTGGTAGGGCTGTACCTTTTGCGGCTTGTTTTGGTCAGATCTCATGCATCGGACTTTATTACCCTCAATTTAAATCACGTGCAGTTAAATTATTGCAGTGGCAGTGGCGTAATTAGTGCCATATAGGGACCCAAGAATTAAATGTGGGATCTGGCTGCGTGCTTTGCGTGAGCTCCAGGATTCCGTTGAAATTATTTGTTTATCTTTTTGAAATCGAGACTTGAGAGTTGAGAGTTGAGAGGTTGAATGGAAATTGAAATTGAAATTGTGTGCGAATTTGAGAGGAACCTTGGAAGGAATCTTCTTTTACCGTTGAAAACTTTTATCATTAATGTTTGTTTTCATGATTTTGGTTGAGGTAGGTATGAGCAGAGGTGATAAGTTAGACGGGTCGGATGGGTCTCAGAGAGTCAGAGTTCGTATTCTCAATGGTGTGTTTAGCAACTACCACTATTTCGGAATAGAGCTCTATTCCAGAATAGGGAGTGCCAAACATGTTTTCAAAATACAAGAATAGTGGTAAATTAGGCTATTTCGGTATACCACCATATAGATGGAATAGCGGAATACACTGTTCCGTACGACTAACTAATCAAATTTATTGTATTTTAATATTTCATCATTACTATTATTATTATTATTATTAATATTAATATTGTTATCATTATTATTATTTTATTATTATTTATGATAATTATTATTATAATATTATTATATATATTTTTATTATTATTATTATTTATTATTATTATTATTTTATTAGTATTATAATATTTCATTATTATTATTATTATTATTATTTTATTAATTATTATTTATTATTTATATTATTTATTATTATTGTTATTATTATTATTATTTATTATTAGTATTATAATATTTAATCAGTATTATTATTTTATTATTATTTATGATAATTATTATATTATATTATTATTATATATTTTTTTATTATTCCTATTTATTATTATTATTATGATTTTATTACTATTATAATATTTAATCATTATTATTATTATTATTTTATTCATTATTATTTATTACTTATTATTATTTATTATTATTGTTATTTATTATTATTAGTATTATAATATTTTATTATTATTATTTATTATTATTATTTTTATTTTATTAGTATTATAATATTTCATCATTATTATTATTATTTTATTTATTATTATTTATTATTATTTATTATTTATTATTATTTTTATTATTATTTATTATTAGTATATAATATTTCATCATTATTATTATTCTATTATTATTTATGATAATTATTATTATATTATTATTATTATTATTTATTATTATTATTATTTATTATTATTATTATTTTATTAGTATTATAATATTTCATCAATATTATTATTTTATTCATTATTATTTATTATTATTTATTATTATTTATTATTATTGTTATTAATTATTATTTATTATTAGTATTATAATATTTCATCATCATTATTATTATTTTATTATTATTTACGATAATAATTATTATATTATTATTATTCTTATTTATTATTATTTATTATTATTTATTATTAGTAGTATTATTATTTTATTAGTATTATTATTATTTATTATTATTTAATATTATTTAATATTATTATTATTATTTTATTAGTATTATTATATTTTATTATTATTATTTATCATTATTTGTTATATTATTATTTTTATTAGAATTATAATAATTCATCATTATTAATATTTTATTATCATAACTATCAATATTTTTACTATTCCAATTGACACTTGCCAAACAACAATTTTTCTCTTCAGAATAGTCAAGAATACCACTCTTCCAAAATCACACTATTCTATTTTTACTATTCTAATTCCGCTATTCTGACGCTATTCTTTGATTTGCCAAACGGACCCAATATGATTATTATAATGAACATCAGACGGCTCATATGTACTATAGTACTTTTTAAATTAATTATGCACGGAATCAAGGAAAATAGAATTCGTTTGATTATTTCTTAAGTTATTATTTACTATATAGAATCTTAATTTCGGGTTTGGATCAGGTCGGGTTAGTTTGACTGTCAATAATAGTCGGGTTGCGGGTCGGATTGAGTTTTGGATCGACATGTGTCGAAAACTTCAGGTTCTGGGTCAGTTCGGGTGAGATCTAGTCGGGTTTTGGGTTGAGTCGCGTCGGTCTTTTTTGTTAACGGATCGTGTCGGACAAGATCAGGTCGGGTATCGAGTCGCATTACATCGACAACTTCCGGATCTCGGTTCGGGCTCGAGTCAGATTGCACCGATAACTTTCGAGTTTTATTTTGAATTTTAAGTTCAATCGGACAAGATCGACATGCGTTACTAAATTGTGTTATTAAATCTTGATTTTTCTGATGTTAATTTGTTAGTAAAATTAAGTTATGATGTAAGCAAGATATGATTAGACTGATTTATAAGTTGTATCATGTCAAGTCGGGTCGGATCAGACTCGGATCCTCATTTGTAATTTCCTCTCGGATTAAGGGTCGTCTCAGATCGGACTCGGATCGCTCATATGTCGTTTCGGAGCGAATTACGAGTCATCTCGAGTCGAATTGGATCAAATCAGATTCTGACTTTATCAAAATATAAGATCGAATCTGATTCGAATTAATTTGACTCGACGAATTTATCGGATAGAGTAGATCAGGCCACCTCTATGAGTCGCCGAGGCTTCTTTTATCATTAAAGTTTGCTTGATTTGTTTTTAAAATTGATTAAAAAAATGATTTTCTCTTCACCAAACGGAGTGATTCAAAATTTCAAACCATCATTTCATTTGGCTCAACAACTTACGTTTGAGTTTGACATGGTATTCTTTTTAATGTAAACATGTGAAATAATATATCTAGCAATTGTGTTTGCTTGAGTTTGAGGTTTACTGCTCCCGTTTGGTAGAAAATGTTGATTTTGGTAAATTTGTTGTATTTATCATCACAACATAGTACATGGGAAAGGAAATTCGTTGCTCGTTTTTTTTTCTACTCGTCTTTCTGAATTGTTCAAAATTCATCTAACGATCAAAACGTTTATTTATTAAATCAAATCAAAACGATCGAATCGAAACGAGCGAAATTCTTGAACGTCAATCTTACTGGCCTAGAATACGAGCAGCAGATTCGAATCTGATACTAATCTCTTTCGTTGCTTTATAAAACAGGACAATGATCATCGTCAAAAAATCTCATTTTTATAATACGTGCAACAATCAGAGCCTCTTGCTAATCAGATGCTCTTTTGCATGGTCCATTTTGTTGTGACATGTGATGGGAGGTAATTATGTGTAATAGTGCTTTCTCTCAATAATAAAGAGTGAAAAACTTAGGTATACTAAGATGGGTTCTCTCTAGGTACTTCATTCAATATCTAACATTTAATTACATTGAGATTCGCGTCATAAATTCCAATTAAATGATAGAGATTGAATGGAGTATCTAGAAAGTATCCATCTTGGTGTACTTAAGTTTTTTATTTTTTCTAATAAAGAGACATGCCTCATGTAAAAATGTATATATGATGTCTATGTGTGGGCCTACCTGTATATCAGCATAAGCGACAAATTTCATAAAAATAGAAAAAAAAAATAATTGTGTGCTACAATTATTTGATCAATTGAAACAAAAATTGTGTTTTGAGACTAGAAATATTACCAATATTAAAGGAATATATTGTCTAAGCTAATCCAAGTTAAATCCAATACTATATTATATTATTGTTAAGTAAGAATTTTGAAATTACAAGTAAATTAGATAAAAAGAATTAGTATTTTTTTTTAGGAAAAAAAAGAATTAGTTTCAAGAAGACCTACTTTATTGATTTGACTTTGTGTTAAAGTTATTTGGCTGAAGATGAACCACAAGTTAAAAATTCTTTAAAAAAGACTAAGGTCTAAAGAGTCTTTTGTCTTTTGGATAAGTTGGTTTTTTTTTTAATTTCTGTAGCATTTCTCTTCTCAAAAGGCAATAAACTCAATGGATTGGTCGGTGCAAAGCTACACCTACATGCAGAAAATGGATCACGTGGGCCCCACGCCTATGCATTATTTAAAAAGAATTCTGATTATTTAATTACAAGTATACTTTTTCGTGTGATTTCGGCCTCAACTCGGTTCCACCTTCAACACCCCTACTTTACTCTGTGAATTCGAATCTTCTACAATAATTTATTTTTTATTGATAGTTGGATTTATCCGGATCGTCGGATTTAAATCACCTACAATAGTTTGACTGACCAAGCATTATTTTTACTTATTTTTTATTGATTTTACTGTAGTAAACAAATATATTTGATGTATTAATACATTAAATCACGATTTCTACTTCCTCCAACTAAAGTATGCGTAATGATTGTATCCACTTCAACTGTTCACATACGAACAATATAATATAACATAATATATTTATTTTAGTAATACAAATAAATACAAAATTAGTAATAATAGTATGTATATAGAGCAGGTACTTTGCAAATCACTTACTTTGTAATTTTGAATTGTTGAATTTTGAATCTTTTACAATAAAAATATTTTTGACAAAAAAATCGACGACACAAAAATACAAATATTCTAGTAGCGTATATCAGCATCTAATTTTTTAGGTACTGATCAAATATGATGAGAATATTGTCAGCTCTATTTGCACCCCTACCTCCATCCCACCTCTAGGGCTGTCAACGAAACTATTTTATTATTTTACCTGATTTGTATCGTATTCGATAAGACGGCTTGTCGAATATGGGTATGGGTAAGTTTTTTCGTTAACTAAACGGATAAGGGTACGGGTAAAGATTATTTCGTATCCATTATCCTATAGGGTAAATATAAAATAATACATATAAAAATAATAAATATATGTCCTCTATTTTTAAATCTGTAAAAATAATTTATGTTAGTAATTTAAGTTTTCTAAGAGACTATCTAACTAATTGTTCTATTTTAATAAAACTCTTAATTTTCAACATTACATTAACAATTGTCTTTTAGATTCTACCAAGATTAATTTCGTCCAACTAATATTCATTTAAAGTTATCAGTCTCTCGTTTAATTCTTTTAAAAAAAACTGATAGTATAATTATAACCCTAGTCTAATATTTCACATTATATTTTTTTCTCGTTAATGTATATGCTCTACTTGCTCTCGTGTTGTGTTTGTGTTTATGAAAAATATTGAGTTTAGACGTATTTGTGTAAAATATGATTTTTTATAAAATTAAAAAATATTATATTAATATTATCTGTATCATCCGTTATATGTTCGTTATCTTACAATTTTAACAGATAAGGTCAGGGTAAGTCAAATTTTAATTGATAAGGATAAAATACAGATAAGAGTAATTTCAAACGAATACAAATACAAAAATAACTTCATCTGACTCGTATAGTACCATTGACAGAATGACAGTGACACTCCTACCCACCTCCTCCCGAACAAAAAAATATAATTACTTAGGGTCCGTTTGGCATTTCAAGGAATAGAGCTAGAATAGTGTGATTTTGGAAGAGTGGTAGAATAGACTATTCAATGTTGTTTGACACTTGTGATTTGGAATAGAATAGTTGAAGAGTGATATTAAGACTAATAATATAATTATTATATTATAATAACATTATTATATTATTATTAAATATTAGTATAAAATAATAATAACAATAAATATAATAATATAATAATATTGTAATAATATAATTATTTTATTATAATATAAAATTATTATAATTATAAAATTAAATATAATAATAATATTATTATTATAATAATAATATAATAATATTATAATGTTATAATAATAATATAATAATAACAATAAATATTATAATAATATATTAATAACACTAATGAATAATAATAATAGTAAACCGCTATTAAAATATACTAACACTAAACCGAAGTCTATTCCACAATTGCTAAACCGGCTATACCACCATATGGGTGGTATAGCGGATTAGCTAAAACCAACTCTATTCCAAAATACTAAATCGTGTTTGGCACTTTCAATTTTTGAAATAGCAAATCTATTCCAAAGAATAGGCTATTCCTTGGAGTGCCAAACGAACCCTCGATAAATAAACAGATAAGTAGAGAGTTTGGAAAATGGAAGTTCCTTAATTCTTTTTTTTTATTTTTCCTTCGAGGAAATTAACTTCTGGAATAATCTGGATTCCGAAAGAAAATTAAAGCTTTCAGAGTTTTTTTTTATGGGAGCTGATACGTAGATACCATATTTGATATCGATTTTATTATGCATATTTAGTTGTGTTATCCTGCACATTATTTGAGTTATTATGCATGTTATTTTTTGTACCGAAATAATTATATATGTTATCGATTTTATTATGTATCTTTAGTGGAGTTATCATGCACATTATTTGAGTTATTATGCACGTTATTTTTTGTATTGAAATAGTTTTACATGTTATTTTTTTGTATTGAAATAGTTTTACATGTTATTTTTTTGTACTGAAATAGTTATGGTATAACATGCATAATAACTCAACTAAAGCTGCATAATAAAATCGATATCAAATGTGATATCTACGAAACATTATCTTTTTTTTATTTTGCAACTTTTACCACTTCTTCGTAAATTGAAGGGTCAAAATAAAATACGAGAGACGATGGAGCTATTTAGAAAGGAGGTACTATAAGTGTTGAATTATAAATTATTTATTTACATTCAATCCGAAAACTTTCAACCATTGCTTTCACATTGCAAATTATCCCGAAATAATAATAAAATACATATATTTTATACGGTATATATACGTGTACGTATATACTGTATAGGAAGACTACAATTTAATAAACGACATGGATGATATTTTTAAGCGTGGTCCATTTTGACAAATTTTGTTTGTCGTCTACCAAGTATAAAAAAAAAAATTTGGTGCAGCGCAAGTAAAGTTATCACATTTTAATAAATGTAAATACCATATAAAATCTAAATTAAATACAAATACACTTATAAGTATACAAACACAATTTACCAATTGTGAAGACTTAATTGTTAAGTTATGGACTCAACAAAAAAAGTGCTGCTTCCACCAAAATTTAGGTTTCTTTTTTTATTTAACAAAAAGGTTGATAAAGATAACATGTGAAAAAGCTCTTCCAATAAATCAAATACCATGGTTAATTCATCATTTATATATGTTTGTTTCATTCCAACATCAAACAACTTTAAAACTAACTAATGGCAGACCCCTGGAAAGGTGAATCCGTATCTCCCGAAATAATGCGGGGTCACGAAATGGTCAGCAGGCAGCACTATTTCGCTGTAAATTCGTTGGTATTGTAGCAAAAACAATGTACGAACAGCACTCGACGTTGTAGCAGCGATGAGAATACAGAGAGATCCACTGTTGCTCAACATTTCAGGGAATGTGAATTCTGGAAAGGCACCACTTTTCCTATTGTCACTTGATATAATTCCAATGGTCAATCATCATCAAACTGGTAAATCTATACTTCTCATTTTTCAATAATTACATACTCATGTGATATAACATGTTCATGTTAAGTAGCATATTTTGTATAACATATTCATGTGATTATTTGTCTTCTAGCACATATGATCAAAATCATCTCTGCTGTACATAGGAGATAAGAATATATGTTATCTAGATTCAACTAAATATTAAAGAACTAGAATCACTAAGCCCCCATTATATATTAAAAAAAAGTATTATAAGTGTTATATTATTATCTTTATGCTACACACCCGTCTTGTCGTATTATTTAAATTTACGTAACTCATTCTATCATTTCCATGATATTTACAAGAATTTAATATCAAATTTCATTTGAATATTATATAAAATATATAAAATCTCATAACCCCTTCATTTAAAAAAAATAAATGTTCCATTTCCATAATCTCAGCGCTATATATACCGCCCTCTTGTTAAATAAACTATTAGCACAAAAAAATTATAATCAATTCACCTACATGTATAGACATTTCTCTGTATTTGGAAATAGACTTCAGGCAGGAGAAGCAAAAAAATGCAAAAAACGGGGGACGCGTAGCAGAACAGTTAGCCAACGGCTCGTAGTTGCCGTGTCCCCTTTGAGCGTGCAGTGATAGCTCCGAAATTGATTGGCCAATTTGTTGCTTATCTTTATAAAATTATAGTGCATTGTTTGCTGACTCAGCACCGGGGCCCCTGCTACGCATCACCCGTTTGTGACCACAAGATGCAAATCAATCGCCACAATCCACAGTTGCTTCGTCACATTATTCCATCTCTTTTTCTCTTTCTTTCCGTTTCACTTTACGATTTCGATTTGGTTTTATGGCCTACAACTCCAGTCAATGAGGTCCCAGCGAATTTTATGCCATTTCTGGTCATCTTTTAATGCAATTTCATTATTTTATTTATAAGCTTACGCTTTGAATAACCCTTTATTATTATATAATAATAATAATGATGCTCTTTGAATTCTTCTGGTCAAAATTATTTGCCTGTGTTGTAACTTGTAACTCTAAAATAATAATAGGACCATTTCTGTTTTTAATGGTTTGAAACACTGTATTTTTTGATATATTTAAATTTAGGCTCTCTTTATATTATATTAGAAGCTGAATTCAACATCTATTTTTTTTTACACATAATTGAGAAATTTTAACTAGACTCTGTATTTTTATGTAGCTAATTTTTTTTGTGTGTACATGACGCAGGTGTCCACCCTTCCATCCTCATACTTGAAATAATAAATATAATAATAATAGTAATAATATTACTACTACTATTAATAATAATAATAATAATAATTCAACTATTTTTGGCTGTGTTTGAATTAAAAAAACGACTAAATTCATGTCAAGTTTAAAAAATTGCGTTGGTCAGGTATTTTTTTTATTTAATACGAAATAGATATGTAAACGAATTGGCTTGGTAAAGTTTCAAATGGTTGGCATGGTCGTGTTATGACATTTAACCCATAACTAGCCGTTTAGTGTTAAGAATTTATCAATTCGAACATTAGACGGTTGAAATTTGCACGTTCAGTTATTTTCGTTTTAAGAATAAACAAATTTTCGTCTTAAAAGTTTGTTTCAATTATTTTTATTCCAGAAAAAAAGAAAAATATAGAATTGAGGCAAAAATCTGAAAATATGCAATTTGAGATGGCAATTATCAAAGGAGACATTATAGAGTGTCAAAAACTCCAATTTTGATGTTTTGGAGTGGCATGGAGCCAATTCCTCCAAATTTAATAATGGAAAATTTTAGTCCATAAGTATATTTTAGTATGAACAACATTCTCAACGATTCAGATTGACCATTTGCATTTTGAAAATCGAGATATGTGATTGCAAGCATCGAAGTTCGGTGCTTGCGCAAGCACCATAATTTTAATCTTCTATTTATTATAATTTTAAAAATATAAATTAGTATAAAATAGCATGTAGCGGTCAAGTTAGATTTTGCTCGAACTTTTTTTTTTCAAAATTAGACTTCAAACATTAATTGGCACGACGTTTTGTATACTCTTAATTCAATATTATTTTTCGATACCATATTAACATGCATAATAAGTCTATTGACGTATATAACATCATAATACTTTTAGATACCAATATTTGATACATGAATATTTAATTATTATGCATGTTAGTCATATATAAAATAGTATATCCAAAAAATATTATGCTGTTATACATATTAGTAAATTTGTTGTGCATATTACTTAAATTATTGTGCATGTTAATTTGATATCAAAAATTGATATCAAATTAGAAATCTATGTATCCCCATAAAAAATTCATCCATAGCACGTCAACTTAATTCCAAATCTACAATTTTTCATATTCAATCAGTAAATATGAAAATACATATTATTCTAGGTCTATTCGCAATGGAAGTACAAGTGCATGAAATGCATATTATCACAAATGAATTTAGATAATAATCATGGGCTTGCTTAGAATTGTGTTCAAGAAAAAGAAGCATGAAAAATGTTTTGATTTTAAAATGAATTTTGTCACTTAAAAATGCAAGTGTATGTGATTATTATAAAATTAGGAATTTGACGGAGATTCTATTAATACCTGTCACCAAAAGAAAATAAAAAAAAATTGACGTTTCAGCCGTTTTTTTTTTCTCTTTGTTTTTATTGAATTGTTTGTTTTGTTTCTTGTAATTGATTTGTAAGCTTCCAGACACAACCAGCACCTGCTATTTGATTATTTTCGAGATAGAATTGACAGTTATTGAATTATTGAATTTTTATTTAGTTGCATGTTACAATTTCCTTTATTTTTTTATTGAATTATTGCTGTTAGCATGGTTATATGACCTTCCGAATAAACAATGGTAAACAAATGTCAACTTAGGAACTTTCTACCATTTTTAACCACAATTCAGTAAAAGAGGGATCATTTGACAATGGTTATTTTGAATCTTAATAAAAAAAATTAAAATAAATTAATAAATTTCAAGATAGGAAAGAAATTATAAACATGTTTTTGAATTTAAAGATTAGTTGGTTTTAAAATTGATGTGTTTTTTAGTGTTATTTTATACTCCATCATAAAATATTAATTATTGACCGTTTAAAAATTGCATTTATAACCTTTGATAAAATATGAAATTACATTCAAATCACATAAAATTAAAAACACAATAATCAATGAGGTCAAGAATGACAAATGACCTAATAACTCAGGTGATAGCTACTTAGAATGACTTTCGAAAGATCATGAGTTCAAAATTCTGTGAGCACATAATCTCGTAAAAAATATTTGAAAAATAATAAATGTCTGAAATAATAGTGAGTCTTCTTATATAAAACAAGTTGAAGAATGTGTCTATAAACTCTTTTCCATTTATAAAATCTTTTTTATTAATTTATTTGAATTTTTATTATCAATATTGTCAAGATAATTAAGTGATCTCTATAAATAATAAGTAAATTAATATAAGACAAAACAAAGACATAGACGCTCCTCTTTTCTTATTGCAGCATCTCTTCTTTATAAAACAGTCTTTCAAATTATTGCTGGTGAATGCAAATTACTAAAATTAACACCAAACACCATTCATTTACATTCTAAATCCCAAACTGCAAATTTCGAGATATTTAATCAGTTAGATCTGTTATAAATTATATTAAATTGTCTAAACTGGTAATTTTGGACATAATCAAATCATCTGACAAAGATAAACATTAACAGATCCCTCTTATAACATGGATACTAATCTGCTGCTCGTATTTGAGGCGAACTTGGCTGTGCTCGGCTCGATTCGACCATCACAGATCGATCGACCGTCACAAACAACTATGATTTGATTCAGAAAACAGACGTTTTGGCCAATAGATGCATTTTAAACGGTCTAGATCGAAGCAAACATGGAACAAGAAGAGATTGTACGAGCAACATATTTGGTTCCTTATAACATACATATGCATTGTAGTTATTCAGTACATGGTACCAAAAAGCCAAAACAGTGTCAAGTCATATCTAATGTAGTAGTAAGACACAAGACTTTTATGGAAGATGTTTGGAGTTCTAGCTCCAGCAGAAGTTATTTTAGAGAGATTTTTTACATTTATTTTATGATTTCTTTGTGGACGTGTGTTATAAACCTACAAACAATAATGAATAAAAAAAGGCAAAAAAGTAAAAAATCAATTATAAGAAAATTGCATTGTGTAGAATCATTTAGATACATTGTACCGATCCAGTACACTACCAAAATAAAAAATGAAAATCAATTATAATCATGTTCTAGGAGAACTCAATGAAGTCAAATATTTCAATTGGCTCTTTCTGCGAAAGAGAAAAAAAATACCCGAATAAAAGAATAAATTTAATTTAATTACTTAAGAAAAAAAGAGACAAAAAAAACTAACTGCTGTAGTCAGCTTGCCACCGTTGATTTCGAACATTATGTTTATAAAGTTTCTATAAATTATAATTATACAAATATAAATTATTTTAAGAAACACGACATGCAACGGTTTGCATGCGGTTGGGTTCACGCAACTTCATTTCTTTACAAAAATTGTGGTCAAACATTAATTGTCTGGTCATATAAAAATTCAATCCATAAGCATTTAAATTCTAAATCTATAATTTTTAATAGGGAAAAATCTTCGATTCCCTCACTCTCGTTTGTCGTTCCCTTTTTTTCTTTTTTATTATTATTTTCTTATCTTACTTTTTTTATGAATACTCATTTACTTCTCCTCCAATTGCATCTCAATTTCTCATTTTTTCTAGTTTTTTCTTTTCTATCTCGTCTATGATAAAAATCTGTCATAAACGATAACAAATTTGTCATAAATATCGAGAGAATTGTCAGAAACGACAAAAAAATCTAAACACGTAACAGATGTGAAAATGACGATAAGAAACTACTTATGACGGATGCAGAAATAGTGTGGGACATGCTTCTTCGAATGAACTTTAAAACTGTCTTTTACTCTCTTCGACGAATGAAGACGAGCATGAAAATTGTAGTTCACCACATATAAATATGTGCTTGTTGTTAAACACATAAAAAAAGCTAATATGAACATTACAATTGCTAGTGTAGACACTTTAAAAAATTAATAGAACACGTGAATGTTAATAAGAACACTTACAAAATGGAAGCAATTGAAAAAGTTAGTATAAACACATTTCTAACTTTATTTAATTTACACTTCATTATGTGATGAATATTATTAGTAAAAATAGTTTATATAATACATGTTTTCAAGTGCACAACATATTTGAAACAATTAGTATAAACATTTGTTTTATTTAGTTTACACTCTATTATGTGATGAAAACATTCTTAGTGAAAATAATTTGTATATCATACATATTTTTAAATACACAATATACTTAAAACAACTAATATAAACAAATGTTTCTAACTAATTTAAACACTTATTTTATTTAGTTGACGTACGAAATATGAGGTATGCAAACGTTCATGATAGTGTGCAGGACGAAAAAATTCAGAAGAATGCAAGATCAAACTTTTCATTTTTATTCGTTTTGACTTCCTAACTTTTTCTTTGACTCTTTGATTTTTTTTTTTTTGGCAAAATTAGTTAGAAAATGGAAATGTAGGACTGGGATAGGAAATTTGTTAGTCGTATTCTTTTTCATATTGCATCGGTCAGATTGATCAGATAAAAGTACAAGTGGATGAGATAAAACTTAAAAGTCATTCGGAAAAACGGTGATTATTGATTAATTATCACAAATAACATTTTTAATTGGTATTGTTTTATTAGATAATCTCGGTAAGAATTATGCTAAAGATTACCAGAGTCAGATGTGTTCAAGGAAAGAATCAAAGAAGTATATATATATATATATAGAGGAGGGATCCGTAGCCGCTCGCAACCGCTCCATCATATCAAGTGTAAATCGTCGATCTGGACCGTTGAAAATATTCTTCATACTAATGTAGACTTGGAGACCAAATTTTATATTTTTTTGAATTTTTTTTTTACTATTTTATCGGAAGGATTGAAAATTGGATGTTCGTAAATCGTTAGATAAATAAATTTTCAATTCATTCGATAAAATAGTAAAAAAAAATCCAAAAAAATGTAAAATTTGGCTTCCAAGTCTATATTAATATGGATAATATTTTCAACTGTCTGGATCGGTCATTTACATTTGCTACCATGGAGCGGTTGCGAGCAGTTGAAAGTTTGGCTGCTACAGATCCCTCCTCATATATATATATATATATATATATATAAAGTGTCTTGATTTAAAATTTGCAAATTGTTATTTTCAAAAAAATAAAAACAAAAAATGTATGTATTTGTAATAAAATCAAGCATAGGAATTTGACGGAGATTCTATTCTTGCCTGTCACCAAAAGAAAATGAAAACAAATTGACGTTTCAGCCGTTATTTCTTTGTTCAAATTTGTAATTATCTCTTTTGTTTCTTGTAATTGATTTGTAGTTTTAGTCACAATCACCACCTGCCATTTGTTTATTTTCGAGGTAGAATTGACGGTTACCAAATTATTTGATTTTTCTATTTAGTTGCATGTTGAAAGTGTTAGAATTGACACTTGAAAGTGTTAGAATTGACACGATCAGATTCAATAAATAAAGTTGGAACCAATTAATATATTAAATATTGTTTAAGTCTCGATTAAACAATGACATAATACGTACTTCGTTAAAATTTTGAATATAAATATATATAGAATTAAAAGTGAATTAATTATAATTGTTCATGAATCAATTATGATTAATTTAATTAATGCTAGTGTCAATGTAAAATTAGAAATAATGTTTGAGCTAATCCAATTAAATTGGATGAAGAGTCCAAACAAAACATGCCAATCAGCAAGTGTCTTGCGACCGCAGAAGACTAGGACAGATTTGGCATGAAATTTGTCGATTTTCATCTCAAGTCAATTGCGGCCGCAAAGAGAATTTTTTCGGTCGCAAACAATGAGTCTGAAAGGCATAATTTTCATCTTTATTTTGGTAATATATGTCTGACTTGTGCTTCAAATAATGTCAAACTTTGTGTACGTGTTTACTGCAGTAATACACACATTTTGGAAAGAATTTGGATATCAAATATTTTATAGAATATTTGTTATTAATTACGAGATCTCTCCAAGATATGCTATCACTAATATAAAAGGCGCTGAGTCTTCAAGCAATATCGATTTATTATGTGTGCATGTGCTGCACATAGTCTCTTTATTGATATCTCCATTAAAGTCAATTACCTCAAAAATTATTCGTAATCTTAGAGAAAAATAAAAGAGCACCGTTATCTGCTTGGAGGACTCGCTAGTGATCGTCTGTAGCTGTTGTTCGACCATCTTCATCGGTTTCTTAATTTGCTTGAGTGGCAAAATACGAGAGGCCTTAAGAGATGAAAAGTAAGTAACGCTTTCGCTTATTTTATTATCATAAATCTTGCGCAAAATTTTATTGCAATTGTTTAATTTGAACTTTGATATTTTATTTGACTCTTTCTAATTTAAAATTGCACTGAAAACAAGTTTATATTTCAAATTGAGTTCTTGCTGTTATTACGGTCGTATGATATTTTTGAACAATCTTTAAAATACCAACTTAGGAATCTTCCACCATTTTTTTATTTATATAAAAATTCTATTGGCACAACACTCAATTCTTTCAAGATCTACCACTATACTAGCCGAGATAATCTTCCACCATTTTTAACCATAAAAAGTCGATAATAACATTATTAAACAAATTACTGTAAGTGAAAATGAAGACTTACACCAAGTAAAATCTCCTTTCACATATTTTCTACATCATTTCTTCGCTTACTCTCACTTAGATCGGTTGTAAAAATTTATTAAATTGTTCAGACTATTAATTTCGAACATAATCGAATCATCTGACAAAGATAGATAAACATTAACACATAGATACATTGTACCTATCCAGTACACGGTACCAAGAAAGTAACAAAATCAATTCTAAGCATGTTGCATTGTGTAGAATTGTTTAGATACATTGTACTGATCCGGTACACTGTACCAACAAAATCAATTCTAAGCTGCATGTTTCAGGAGAACTCAATTGAGTCAAATATTTCAATTGGCTCTTTCTGCCAAAGAGAGAAAAAAAAAATCTGAATAAAAGAACAAATTTAATTTGACTACTTGAGAAAAAAGAGACAAAAAAAACTAACTGCTGTAATCAGCTTGCCACCGTTGATTTAAAATTTTAAACAGATGAAAACATAAAGGTGTCACGAGTTGCCACTTTTGGTGCAAGGCGTGACAAAAACATCCCTTGCAAAAATTTTGTCTTTTTTGTATTTTTGGTAAAACAAAATGAGAGAATTGGATATTTGCCACTTCAAAGTTGTTCATTTAGAAAAATGCCACTTCAAAGCTATAGTTTAGAAAAATGCCACTCTAAATTGAATTTGCTTTTAATTTTGCCACTGATATACATCTGATAAATATTTTTATTCAGAACATACGTATATTTGAAATATATTTTCATATTTCCATGTATACCCCTGCCCCTTTCTCCTTTTGTTTCTCTCGTTTCCCCTTTGTTTCCGTGTGTATCAAAAACTCCAAATCCAATTCTATTCTTCTCTCTCACTTCTTCCTCTTTCGATCTCTCCTGGCATCTTCCTTCGTCATTGCTCAACCACCAACAATGTATCGTCGTTGCTCATTTTGGAGGGATGGAAGTGAGTCGACATATTCCAGCACGAGCTAATCAAAAGGAAGATTTTTGCCAATCGTGGAGTGATAGGACTTTATATCAGGTCTGTTTTTGGGTGAAATGCAATTACAATCAGATTCAATTATTATCATTGAATGTCAAGCAAATACTGATGAAAGAGGATGATCTCTCCTCTGATAAACAAAGTTCAATTTCAGTGTTGATTCTATTCTTCTTCTTCTTCAGGCCAATACAAAGTTTAAACACCACCCCCTGTTGAAATCTCTTCTCCTCCTGCTAATACGAAGTTAATTACAAATTAATACACACACATCAACATGTATATAGACAGCCAAATCACAATAGGAGCTATAGACAAGATGAAACTGGACCAGCTAGTAGCACAAAAATTCAAAGAAACATTAATGCTACTACACAATGTTATTTTATCTATTTGTTATATAAATAAAACAATTTTCAGGGACCTAACTATTCTTCAATTTCAATTTTCCTTATTTGTTATATAAAAAAATTAGTAGGATTAATCAAGAATTTGAAGCCATTGCTACTAAATACAGCTTCTCTTAGCCCATCTTATAGGTTTATGCGCAGCCAATATCTGGAAGGATATTAATTAAGAAATTAAAACAACTTTTTTATCTGCTAATGCTGTTTTCTCAACATACTCATTTGTTCCAGTTATAAAAATAATATTCCTACCAAGCAACCTCTGAAATCAAAATATGAACAGAGAAGATCAAAAGATGTAAACTTTTCAATTAGCAAACCACAATACATACTAATTTTGCACTAATATCAATGGTATATTGATACGTTTCTACTCGATAATTCAGCAAGGATAACAAACAACCACAAGAACTTACCACTTCCCAGTTATATATATGCACTAATTGAAGCGAGAATGAGTCAATTTTGACAAAAGGGAGAAAAATATCTGAGATGGAACTTGAAACTGAGCAAGGTAATTGGTAAAGGACAAGCAGCTTGGTGGCGGAGCTTCGGCTATAGAACGAGCAGCTTGGTGGCGGAGATAAGATCTAATCATTGTCTACCAAAGATGTGCTGAGAAGCTGCCGTGGTGGCGGAGATGATTTCGGAGGATACGCGATCCGACCTAGAGCAAACACCGGGAATAAAAAAAGAGAATAAGAATTAGACAGAGAATACATGGAACAAGAATTTGAGGGTGAGGGTAGTTTAGTCGTTTATTAAATTATTGATTTTTTTATTTCACAATTAAACATTTATATTGTATCGGTGGCAAAATTAAAAGAAAATCTAGTTTAGAGTGGCATTTTTCTAAACCGCAACTTTGAAGTGGCATTTATCTAAATAGGAAACTTTGAAGTGGCAAATATCCAATTTTCCCAAACAAAATTGAGTTCTAATACTAACTTACCCTTTGTCTTTCTTACCTTCTGCCATCAATTGAGCAACTCATATTTGAAGAATTTTCCCTTCCTTCCTCTGAGCATTTTTAAATACAAATAGGAGGCATCACATGATTATTAATTGATACCAGTATCAGTATATGCTGAGCTGGTTGCCTGGTCACCATCATTTGATTTATCACTTGTATAAAAATTAGCATCCTACGGTTCAAATTTGAGCGGTCCGTTCTTAATCGAACGGTGAGGACTCTATTTGCTCCAAAAGAGCAGCAGATACAGACTCTACTGGTGATATCATATCGTAGTAATTTTGTCATATTTTCGGTATTAAAGTACAAAGGTTTAAAACTAAAACTCAGTTTAGCAAGTGGAGCAATGTGACTTTTGGAAAAAATTAGAATGCATACATAAATCAATCTAATATGAAAGTTCATGACAGTATTTATGAATATTCTAATTACTAAAAACTAAATTCAAACTAAAGTTTGTAAATTCTAGTTTTTATAGAAATTAAAATCATCAAAATCAAAGTTCGAATGAAATGTTTATAGCACAAAAGGCAGTAATTTATTGTCTAAAAAAATAAAGGGATTTTTGCAACTGATTAGCCGGGTTGGCGGCGGATTAATCGTTCAGAACCGTAAAATATCTCCCAATTACACTATACGTAACGGTTCGAGCGGCGAGCGCTGACTCCAATTAGTAGGCCGAGTAATCCGCTACCAAGACTGTTCATATATAAAACACTGATATTTATTAGCAAAGAAATATTCAACAATTTTCACTAGTTAATTAATTATATAAAATTTAATCAACATAGTATAATTAATGATTAAGAATATTTTTTGATGTGGCATTTCTGAAATGCTTTGAAGCTTGCCCACTTTTATGGAGTATCAATTGCCAAAAAAATGCTAAATAAGCTTCATCCATTTATCAATTATATATTTATATATAAAAGTAATTAATATAGTATATTTAATGGTTAAGAATGATTGATTACTTGGTATTCCTCAAAATCCTTAGTTTTTTATCCGATTCTTCTACCAGGTATATCTTTTTCCTTTAAACTCAAAACCCTTTTTTATGAAGTATCAACAATTGTTTAATTTTAGCCTTTGTTTTTCCTATTTAGTATGGCTTCAAGGTTTTAGTTGAATTTCTTGTGAATTTGTGTAACATCATTAATTAATTAGTATCTGAAATAATTTCAGAACTACTTATATAATTCAACAAATACGTGAAGGAAATGGCATATAATAATAAATTGATTAAATCGCATTAAATTCCTCTAAATTATTGGATTCAAGCATTTGCCTCTTATCTAAGGTGTACTCGGTGCCATGAAATTAAACAATTAAATAATTAATTATGAATGAATTCATTCAAACTCAGGTCACTGCCTCTTCACTGATTGATAGCGTTTGTTGTTGGAGCTTGAAGCAATAATTAATTAATTAACAGATATAATCTAATAATTTATGTTTGGTAGGGTACTAGATAGTGAAATCCTGATAATATTTTTCATTTTTTGTTATTATTTATATTTAATTTGCTCGTTTTGCTCACACTGGTTGAATATTCAAACGTAGAAATGCCATATATAATTAAGTGGTAATGCTATTGGATTAATCACTATACTTACTATAGAAATCAATTAATTAATATACTTGTGCATCACGTTGAATAGAACTTTGGGATTAAATTAGTCATGATTGGTGATATATACAATCTTTTCAAAACAGAGAGGAAAAAAAATTAGGAAAAAAACAAGAGATATTTTAGACTAACCATTTTAATTTGAAAAAAATAGTAATTTAATTTATTTTCATGTCATATTACAATTATCAATGACACTAATTTAAATTTTTTTTATCTTAATTATTTTCATCTTACTAACAATCTCAACTATGAAACCATGCTTATTTGAGTTCAAAGTACAGTAACTATAATTATAATAGAAGGTTTACCAAACACTTTTCCTCAAAAATATTATTATCAAAATGCAAAATATGTTAAATTGAAGGTATTTCTAATGTGTATGATTCTTCAATAAACTCTTGGATGTGCACTATTTTCTATGTGCTTCTTCACTAAATTTGTGGATATGTGATATGTTAAATTAAACTAATTACATATATCATAAAACAATGATCCATTTTTAGGTTTCTTCAATATATGAAGGCGAATTTAAAGCTATGCAAGAAGGTAAGATGCATACATAAAGGCAATGTTGGCTTCCTCCAATATTGTATTTTTTTTTTTGTATATTCTAGTTGGGTTTATTATTTTTGTGAATTTATATTTCATCTATATGCTTGTTATTATATATTTGAATGCTCAAGATAAAGAAGCTATCATAAGAGATGAGCTAAATATATATACCATTGATTTGCATCTTTGTCACTGTAATTGCATTTCTTACCTAACAGATGTCATGCCAAAAGCATGAGAATTTTCAATTATAGAAATCATATTTGCACTAATTGAAAATTCTATAAAAAAATATGCATTTGGATAATGTCAAAAGTTTCCTCATGATTTTAATTATAGAAAATAATTGTCAAAAGTTCAATAAAATCAATGCTTTTGGAAGGTTACACTTACTTACCCTTCATTAAATTGTCACAGGAAATAATAATTCACCTATAAATTAAAGAGACTTCCACCATGTTTTGCTCTTTTTCGTATTAATTGCAGTTACTTTTCAAAACAAAGTTAACCAAAAAAATGAAATTAATTACGACATGTCAAGCCACAATTTTGTGTCAATCTACAATTAAATAAGGTAATTATCATATCATGGGGATCAATTATTCCTGCTACTTGTTTCAGCAACACCAATTTTTCAAGTAATACAATTATTTAATATGTATTTTTTTTATACAAAAGTTCTGAAGAAACGTGCTAAAAAAATGCATAACATTTTATATAAAAAATATAAGACACGATAAACTATTAATAGTTGTACTTCAGTGCATGTTAAAACGCGTATATATTGTACTGCACATTTTGTTTTATTGATAAGTTCACCAACCAAACATATAAAATCGGTTTGAATTTAAAACATGGGGAAAACATGGGTAAACAACTAAACACATCTCTGCATTTAAAACACGTTGATGATCTGTACATACTGTTTTTAATTTGAGAATCGTTAATTGTTGACATTTATCCGATATATTTTGATCATTTTCTTACCAGATCGAGATCCACAATGATTTAAAAATATCATATTTTCTTACAGTGTGTGTGTTTCGAAGTGTGAATTACCTAATACTTTAATTTCTCTTTGATTCACATTTCATGTCAATTTTTTATATATAAGAGAGCCACTTTTAATTTTGTGTTCAAAGGAACATGATTTACACGTAGCACGATGAAGGTAAGGAAGCCATAAAAAAAAAGAATAAATAACAAACACAGACAAAACCATTAACCATTGGTTAGCTTTTAAATTAAAAAATAAACTAAACCAACTACCAAAGAAGCGTGTGTTTCTTGCGAAATATCAATGCTCAAGTCTTCAAATTCACTTTAAAATGTAGATCATCTGACATCTATAATTTAAAGTATAAAAATAACAATAACTTAATTAAAAAAAACTATTGTGCTAGATTACGACTCTTCACAAAGCATCACTTACGCGGTACTTTATCTTCATATTCTAATTTTAAAGTTGAACGATCGATCAAAATAATTGAGCATGATCCTCATATGAAAATTTCTTTAGAGATAGAACCTAACATTTTTTTTAGAACTTTTTACTAATTTTTAGAGAGATAGAAAATCAGTATTCGTAGTTGTTGCATAATTCATTAGATTAACTCGCTTTTTTACTTCTAAAAAAAATAGTAACAATTTTTTTTAAAAATGCAAATTTTTTATGGTACGAGATTTAAATATGGAGAAATGATGTGTTTTTTATCTTGCTAATAATATACTTTAGATTGTATCTAATTCGATCACAACGCACGACCTAGTCGGGTAGTACTTGGGGTGTCGATTTCACAGAGACAATTTGATATACTGCTTCTAGAATAGTTTACTAGTCTAAGTTGTTCATAATTGTTTTATTTTGAGTGTTGGAATTACTATATTAATGGTAAACAAGATGAAAATTGTAAATCAAATTCAGATTAAACAGTCTAGATTTTAGAATTTTAACTTTTCACTCATTCATTATCTTACTCTCATATTGATGTAATTTTGGTGAAATGAAGATTATTTGTTATTGAAATCAACACTAAATTCTATTACTTGTTTCAACATCTTGTTTAAATCATTTTCAGTATCACTTTTCAACTACTAACTAAAATGATTCAGATTGATCAAGTCATGTAATATTGATTCTACATTAAATACACATCGTCTCCCCTCGGTAGAGATAGATACAAAAAATGCAGATTTATTAAACATCTAGGTTACAATCTTTCCTTCCATTATTAAGTATAAACCTAGATTATTTCATTTATTCTAAGAGTGTAAATTTTAATCTTTCAAAGAGTTTAAACCTCTAAGATGTAAAAATAAAATCAAGAAATAATTCACAAACATCAGAAGTCCTGTGTAAGAATAGAATAAATTAGTTCAAATTTACATCCTAAAGACCTAGAATAATTCTACACATTCATGGCAGAAAGAGAGAGAAAAAAATTGATACAAATAATAAAAGTAGAGAAAAAGAATAATATAAAAATCGAGACAAATTTCTTCTCCAAGTTTTTTTCTCGGACTTCCACTCTTATCTCCAGATTTTTTTTCCTCTTCTTCGTAGAATGCTCTCTTTGAATTCTCTTTAGAAGATGTGTCAAAAATGAAGCATCAATGAAACATAATCCATTATGTTTAGGTTTGAACCCCTTTTTAAACTCTCTCAAGTTTTAGCCCCAAAGGACACCAAAAAATTCGTCAAGTATCAGAAATTCGATGCACAAGACTTGAATTGCAGCCGACAACGGGTCGTTTGTGACCCGCAAAGGCGGTAGGAAATGTTGTGGACATGAACAGTGCAGATTGCGCCTCGTAGGCGTGGGCTTGTGACCCTCGATAACGGTTCAAACCGTTGTTTCGATTGTTTGTGGGCCGCCACAGATCTTCTACGTCCCGCAATTCATCGTGTATGTAATGTGTAACTTGTTAGACAATTAATGTTATTTGAAATTATGTAATATGTATGTTATCAAATTAGCTATTTTCAAGATGTATGTTATCAAGTTTGAAATTATGCACTTAAAAAATATTACTTCAAATTTTGCTACTTTCAAGTTGTATGTTGTAAATTTTACTTCAAATTTTTCTATATGTTTCTTTTTGCATGGATTTAGCAGTAAAAAATTGATTGAAACGTTTTGATCGTTTCTGTCGTTTGTTAGAACATAACGATCAACAAAACAAAATTGATTTCTATTTGTAAAACGGAACGATCAATGATAAAATATTGTTGAATCTTTTTTCAAACAATACAGTTAACGATAATATTCATTGTCATAACCGTTTTGAACGTTTGACACCCTAACCACAATATACTTCCGGTTTTTATGTGGTAAAAAAGTTAGCGCAAAGTACAAACCTTCCAATCGTTCAAACTTTCTCAATCCAATCCATTTTTACCAAGTTGATATTTAATCAACTCGTCAATTCAAATTGAGTTAAAATTTTAACTTCAATAATTCATATTAATCTGATTCCATTGCTTTGAATACTATTTTACATTTCAAAAAAATATATATCCTTACAAACGTGATTCATGAGGATATTTTTATTTGTCTATCCCAATTTTATTTAAAAAACTGATATATCTCTTTTCAAGTTGATAATATTATATGGAGTGGGGCTATAGTGTTCCGCGAAGTACAAAATCTTTTGTGCTTCGCATCTATATTTGTAGTTTTAAAGTCTGAACGAGCGATCCAAACCGTTGAACATGATCTTTATGTTGAAATTTCTTGGGAAATCAAATTTTATATTTTTAGAATATTTTTGCTATTTTCTAGATAGATAGAAAAATTGTTGATTTAACGATTTCTAGACCATCCATTATGAGTGATTTTTCACCTCTCTAAAAAATAGCAAAGAATTAAAAAAATATAAAAATTGTTTTCAAAGAGATTTCGATATAGAGATCATGTTCGATAATTTGGATCGGTCGTTTGGACTTTGAAATTCAGAATATGCATGTAAAGCACGAGATATTTTGTATTTCCTGTAACACCATAGCCTCACTCATATTATATGTATAGTTTTTTAATACACGCATGCATTCGTAATATACTAATATTGTAAAAGAAGTACGAAATACAAAAAGGCAGACTTGAATTCACAGTAATTTGCATCGTTGAAGTAATCTTGAATTGATGCATTCAAATCACATTCATTTATTTCATATTTAATATATATATATATATTTTTTTTAATCACAACAACAACAAAAAATTCTTTTGTCTCATACAAGTTGGATAGGTCAGAATTTATTTTCATAAAATTGATTGAATTTTTAAGTTGACTCGTCAAGTCTTTTATAATTCTTCTTCTTTCTGAATTTGAAATCAGCAATTTAAAACATAGACAAAATTGTTATTATGTATTATTATCTTTTAAAAAAAGATGGGAGATAAAAAAAAAGTAGTTGTAATTAATTCTAGGTTATTTTTATAATATTTTGTGAACCCGTGAGCTCTGACGGTGAGTCGGTGACGGTGAGGAGGATGTGGCATGTGCCATATTTTGTGGGGAATCAGGAGAGGTTCGTGTGAACTGTGACACGTGTTCCGTACTACACGTACAGACGTACTCCTATCAAATTTCTTAGAATCCATAAACCAATAAAAGTTCCACATCGAGATTTTCGAGCAAGCGATTGGTGTCATTACTTACAAGTACAGAATTGACATACAAAATTCCGAGAACCATGCATACATCTTCAAGGATAAAGGATGCATGATCAGAATTGAAGCAATATAATAAGGTACTGTGATGGAGATCGCTACATACATTTGCCATGAAATGGACGTCATCCCACGTTAGTTGCGAGGTCAGGTCACATTCCATGAATTTATCATATGCTGATTAGCTTCAACTCATCTTGTTAATAAAGGAAAGATATCTTCTTGACTACGATTTGTAGGGACTGGAGAAACAATTTCAATTTCATTTCCAAAATAATGAAGCACTGCCCTCTATTCTCGGGTTTCACCTGTTATAAAATGCATTAAATACCTCTTGGGAACACTGCATGAAAGGTACCGCTTTCATTGTCATGGAATATGGGCATTATATTATGGTATTGATTTTAATTTGTAACTATCACTGGTACTTAGTTTGTTTCAGAGTTGGAAACAAACATAATTCTCTACATTTTTATTTCTGACAACAAAATTTCTATATTATGACCAATCTGATAGAAAACAAACTTCTCCCAGTATCAAAATTATCCAGCAGTACAAAGTGGAGACCCAACGAAATTCAACAGCCGCGGTACTTAAAACCTAGAGTTCCAGTAAATCCTGCCAGTAGACAGTTAAAAAAGTTACAAAAAAAAAAAAGAAAAGAGCAAAAAAGACCCAGAAAGCATTTCTAAATAAATACTCTATATGTCAAAAAAGTACCATCTGACCACTAATCTCTAAGCTGCTACAACATCATTCACAGCCTCATCCCCAGCAGCGACACCAGCAGCCTCACCATCAGCTGCCTCCGCATCATCCACCAAGTCAGACTCTCCTTCTTTGTCGGTCGGCCTAAGCTGGACTTGCTCCTCCTCGGGAAGTGGCTCCTCCACGTAGTCGTTCTCAAATGCATCAGGAGGTACCTCGTAGATCCTGACCTGGGGCTTAGCCGGGTCCTTGACAAGCACATACTTGCCCTCGCCGAGCTTCATGCACAGGTCAACAATCGACTTGACTATGCCCCACATGTTGGCTGTGTTCAAGTTGATCTGTGCTGCAAAGTCACGGGGCTTGTAGCCGATCACACTTAGGATTGTGTGGTTGTGCTTGTCACGAGGGTGCACGCGCGACACATAACCCAGCTTCATTAGGTCAGCACCTGACAGTAGTGCCTGAGTAGTCCACCTGTAAAACAGAGAAACAAGTTCAATAGAGAGGACTCAAAGAAATTTTGCTCTAATCCAACAATTATATCTCCCATTGCTAGTACTATATATTCCAACCATACTGAACAAGCAGGCCTGGAATTCCAACTAAATTCAAATCCAGATGTAGAAGTCCGGGTAATCACAAGCTATGCCAAAATGACAAAAAGCCTTTACATTCTTGTCACATACATGAAGTTTATCACACTAGTGCCCGGAAAAAATGGTGATTAGCAAGGTAGAAAAATAGGAGGATCACTAACCCCCATATGGGCCATACCTCTCTATACTTATTTGGCAAAAAACATAGGTATAGTAAAATTAAATACACCCTCATATTTACCATTTGTAAGATATAAAAGAGAGGATTTACCTGGCAATCTTGTTTGCATTGTTCTTGAGCTCAGTGGCAAGGACAGCACCACGCTGCGTCTCGAGCTTCTGACGCCACTCAACACTAGTGTACTTGGGGTCAAACTCATTGAGGGCATTGAGAGTCATGAATGACCTCTGCCCCTTCACATCAGAAGCGGCATGGACCTCACACCTGGCAACAAGGTATGTGTCACCATCGAGCTTCCACCTTCGGTACCGGTAGGCCACTGATCCTTGATCATCAGACACAGCAGCTGCACCTTCTGTGGTGTTCACGAAGGGGTTGGGTTCGTCAAAAGTTACTTTGTCGCCATTTCTGACAAGTACCTGTTATTAATACGTCCATTGAAAACAAATAATATTTGACAATAACAACTGATTTTAATTACTTTTCACACTATGTGTTATACAAAATATAGAACTGCTAACTCTTTTCATAGTTATTCAACATTTAAGCAAAATTAATTTCACACAGACGTACAATAACATGAAAATCTGTAGTCACAATTGATGAAAGATGAAGAAACAACTCTTTTAACTCGGAACAACAAGAGCATGTCAAAATAAGAGAAAGGTACCAACTAAGCAACAATTCATCAAAATAAGCTAAAAAATACATAAACTATTTTTTGAAAGCAAATATTGTTCCACATTACTTGCCAGTGTTATCAGGCTTGGTAACCTGATTTTGAGGTACATTAGTCTAAAAGTTTGGCTGAAAGAACTCGGTTTACTTTGATGCTGAGATGGTATAAAATAATGTAAAAGAAGAGAACCCCATTTTTAACCACAGATTCAATGTTTTACCACACACTTCGAGGAAGGGGAATAATTGATGTAGGTCTGCTAAAACTTTTTCAATTTTCATAGTTAGTATTCAACATTTGAAGGAACTAATTGACTTCACACAGTTATACAATACCATGAAGGGGGATAATATATATTCCCAATGGACGAAAAGGTTAGGCACACTACTTTCAGGTCAGAACACAAAAAGCACATGCATTAAATAGCATAAACCTACCAACTAAGCAGAATTCATCAAAATAAGCTAAGGAAAATAATCATTATTAGACATATTATTCTACACTTCTTACCTCAAAGAAGTTCCATGCTCACATGAATTTTTCAGATACATAAGTTATCTAAAAGGTTTGTCTGCGAGGACTTGGTTTAATTCGAATCAAACAAGACTGGTATTGAATCTGGTAAAGATATACAACACCATCCCTTGTTTCAAACCACCGAACAACATCATTGTTTTACTGCATATACACATCAAAGTAAAATGGCAAATGGTCTGTACCTGCTGAGCAAACTTCTGGTTGATCTCAGTTGCCTCTTCAGAAAGTGACTGAGGTGAATTGATGTCATCCTTGGAATCCGGCAACGGCTCTTGTGCTGTCTCATTGACAGGCAGCAAGTCAATCTGGGACCTATCCCTCTTATCCAAAAACAACTTATTCCCGACACGCTGAATTACAATATCCCAGGAATAAACCGACCTGGGCGCACACATAAGCGCCGACAAGATGGCATCTGTGGCAAACACGGTGGCCTTGTCAGCCGCAGCAAGGCGGCGTATAACAGGATCATCGGTTGTGGTGACGCGCACCGCATTTGCGCGTGGCTTGAATCTCTCAAGCCTCTTCTCATTCTTAGGGTTGACACGATCATAGATGCGATCGTAGAAATCGAGAGATCCGCAGACGAGCAAGTCCTCGGGTGGATCGGGAACAGAGAAAGAGAGTTTGGTGAAGGTTGAGAAGGGGAACTGATCGAGCATGGTCCACTCAGGCTGGATATCAACGGAGGATTTGTAGGCGGGGCCGGAGCCGCGAGCATTGCCTCCTTGGTGGTTTGGGTTGTTGGAACGGTGCATATGGTACATGCGGTCGCGGCGAGCGCGCTCCTTCTCTTGCTCGCGTCTCTTGGCCTCGACCTCCTCGTCGCGGCGCTGAGGGAGCTGGGGGCGCTGGTTGAAGCGCCAGCGAGGGCCGAACTTGGGGCGGGGAGGAGGCCGAGCGTCGACGAGGCGGAAGGAGGCGTCGTCGGCGGCGGCGAGAGCGGAGACGTCGTCGAGGGCGAAGTCGAAGACGGCGTCGCGGGAGTGGTGGGAGTGGTGGGAGTGGGGATTGTTGGAGGAGGCGTTGCGGGTCCAGTCGGCGATGCGACCAAGCTTCTCCGAGCGGGAGAAGGGGGCGAAGGGGATGTTAGCCGGATGGGCACCGCCGGAGAGGCGAGGAGGGAGGAGAGGGACGGCTGGGGTGTCGGGTGGGCCCCACCCGTCTGGGTTGAAGGGAACTACTCCGATGTCGAATCCCATTGTTGCTTTTCTTTGGATGCAGAGAGAGAGAAACAGAGGCGGAGGTTGATCGGATTTGATCGGAATAGAGATAGGAAGGCGGCGGAGTTTGTAGGATTGATAGAAGAGCTGCAACCAGAGGTGAGGTCGGTACTAGGGTTTTGTTGTTTCTGATGTACTGCAAAAGCATTTTAAACTGAAATTGTCCTGTTTATTTATTGTGATGCAATTCTAATTTGTAAGCTGGTTTTTTATGGTTATCTTCAAAAATTACGAATTATATATTTTTCTTCTAATTATTGATATTGCATATTTTTATTTTCAAATTTAAAAAATTCACATATTTACTTATTTTATATTTTTATTGTATTTAATATTGAAACTCTGTTTGAATGTGTAAAATATACATTTTACTCTTCATTTAAGAGTAAAAGAAAGTAAAGTTTTATTTATAAAACGATTAATCTTATCATCGATCATTTTTCTGAGAGAAAAATGTTCATTTATCTACTTCTAATGCATATATAAGAGTATACCTAAATGTCACCATATATACGGCATGAGTACAAAATAAATAGTTTACCATTATAGACCGATCAAATATAAAATCAAAATATATTTTAAACAAAATACATATTTTTTGCTTTTAATTATGGATAAAAGTTGTATATTTATATATTTAAAATGAGTTTTAATATTAAATACAATAAAATTGATAAATATGTAAGTTTTTATAATTTACGGGGGAAATAGGTAACATCAAAATTTAGAGTGGAAAAAATATAATTTCGTGATTTTTTTTAGAGAATTAGGCTTGGCCTAGTTCGAAAACAAACAAAAGATTATTATAATGTACATAATAGGTTTATATTGCCTCGAAAAAAACTAAAGAGGGAAAGACAGTATGTATTCCCTGCACCCTAACTAAACATTCTATTCATATAGCCTAGTGTGCTAACAGTTGTAAAGCCAATTGGTAGAATCGTCGAGAATTTGCATTTTCAGAAACTGTCTTGGCATGTGAATCGCCGAGAATATGCGGTGGTTATGCTCCTTCCATATCCACCATAGAGTTGCAAATACAGTGGAGTCCCATGTTGAAGCTGCTATTGGAGAGAGACTGGATTGGTTGCGAATCCAGAATGTTTGGACATCATCCTCTTGGTTACTTGCCTGCGAGGCTATGTTGTGCCATATTTGTGATGAGAATGAGCACGTTAGGAATAGGTGGGATGAAGTTTCTAGTAAGATTGCTTGACACATACTGCATTTATCATGCGGTGTGCCACCTTTGTCTTGGAGTTTATCCATCGTTACCAGTATGTCTTTTACCAATGTCCAAATAAAAGATTTTTTACTTTGAGCGGAGCCTTGGTTTTCTAGGTGGAAGTTGTGGTCCCTAAGATGATTCCTTGGTGGATGATAAATTGGTATGCCCATTTTGTGGAGTATGTGCCAATGTGCTTTTTAGTCCATTGTAATGTTCTTTTTGAGCATCGGTCCGTGGTTGACCGAGGGATGGGTAATAAGGAGAAGATGTCTCCGGGGAAAAAAAGATGGAAACAAGGTTCCATCAGTCGATGCCTGAGGGTCTTGAAGGGGGAGGGGGGAGAATATAATGAGTATGTACAAATGTTGCGAATATTGATTCTCGATTGTAGTATAACTGTCATAGCCATTTAAGAAATAGTGCTGTATTAAAAGTCTTGGTATCTAGTACTCCTAAACCTCCATGATGTTTTGGAAGGCAAACAGTTGTTCGGTTCACAAGGTGTCCTCCTTGTGTTGGTGAATTGTTTCCTTTCAAAGATAATCTCCTTTTGATCATTTCCAGGCCGTTTGTTAGCCAATATGGTAATTTAAAGGCTTGCATGTAATGCAACAGCATGGAGCTCATCATCGAGTTAATTAGAATGAGCCTTCCTACTTTAGACAAGTACCAGTTTTTCCATGCTTGCAATTTCTTTTGAATCGACATAAGTAATGAGAGAAACATATCTTTTGTTGGCCTTGTGATTGAAAGTGGCAAATCCAGATATTTGATTGGGAGTTGTTGTTTTACGCAACCTAATAAGTCTTGCACTGCATGTTGCAACTGGTCCAGGATATGGATTGGTACAAATACACTCTTGGAGGGGTTTAGTGTTAATTCCAATATCTTGGAGTGTTTTGAAAACCCTTATTATTCCCCTCAGATTGGACGTGTGAGCTTCTGAGACTATTATTGTGTCATATGCGAATTGGTAAGTTGCGAGACTTAAAGAGGACATGTTGTAGAAGGTATTCCTTGTCGTTGTCAACAACGATTGCAATACGTATGCTGCCAATATAAAGAGGAGCGGGGATTGGGGGGTAACCTTGCCTTAGGCCTCTCTGATGGAAGAAGCTTGGCCCGCATATTCTGTTTATGCGTACAAAAGAAAAGGAGGAGATCAGTAGGTTCTTTATCCTTGTGACCTATATTGTTGAAAATCCTTTTGCTAGAAGTAAATCGAAGAGGTAGTCACATGATACTGTAAACCTAAGCGGCCTAGGTTATGACTAATTTTCGACTTAATGACAATTATAAGGTCCTAATTGCAAAATTTACCAACTTAATTCCTAATAGCAATTGCTCAATAGCTCAATTCGATCAATTCCAACTAATGCAAAACAATTCTATCAAGCAATTCAATCAATTCCCTAATTGATCAATTTAAGCACAAATTCAATTCACAATTCACAAGCACAAGATATCAAGATATTAACACAAATGAATTGAAAAAGAGAGTAAAGGGAAGAGAATGGCTCAGTCAAGTGTTGACGGAGCTCGGCTTGCATGACGGCCTCGCCTACGTCTCCGGGTTCTCGGCGCCCTCGCTTCTTGCGATAAAAAGCCCAGTTAGCTTCACTAACAATTATTTCAAATATACGTCAGAATCCAACCTCCTTTACACACTACGGTAAGATAGTTGGACTCTTAATTTATAACAACAGCTCACAAATGGAGAAATAGAGAAATAGATGTTAGAACACAAAATTGACTGCACATGCTAACTCTCAAAATTCACTAGAGCGATTTAGCTAAATAAAATGGGGATACTTAATAAAGATTTTAGCAATTTGGAACAAGCTCTAAAGTGCTTTGGTAATGGCTGCTGGTTCAGATTTTTAAAGCTCAAGTTTCTAATAATTAGAAAGAAGAAGACTCCTTTTATAGGTTCTGAATTCTTTAAAAAGTTAGGTCTTCGAGACAGCATTCTAACGCTATGTTCTGTAGAAAACTTAGCATTATAACGCTATGATGAATGAAGACAAAATCTTCATTACCACCTGGCTGTTTCAATTCATTTGCAGCCAAATTTGTACTAGCTCCAACTTCATCAAGTGGGGGCGTTGCCCCACTGCCTGCCACCTTCATTTTCTTGTTTGGTTGGTTGTCTGATTTTGGAATAAGAATGATTAGTTAATGTTGATATTCAACTCAACATGAAATAATTATTATCTAATGCACCATACTAAACATACTTGCCCCTAATTAGACAATGAATGGAAATATCGCATGCACCTAAATGAGGATCATATAATATCATTGCTCTGATACCACTAAATCTGTAATGCCCCGAAACTAGGTCGAAACAGATCCCACATAGCTGAAAGTATGTTACAGCTATGTTAGGCTTGTTAGTTAAGTGACCTAGAGGACCAATCATTTGCGATGGTACTCTTGTTTAGTTTTGAATGATTTATATCATTTTGTTCCTTGAGTTTTATATATTTCATAGATTATTTGAGTTGATAACTTGAATTGTTAAACTCTATGATTGATTATTAAACTCTTAATAGTTCCTAGTCTTATATCATTAGCATTGAACACTGAATGATTATATATAGACTAGTATGTGGATTAATGCGTGATCATGTTTCACAGAACACTGATACGAGGTATCTGTTTAATCACATAAATATATATGTGCGGGATATATGATATTGGACATGACCCACCTTGGCATGCTGTAGAGATTGTGTTTGTGTCATCAGCAAAGTCATAAATTAGTATTGATTTTATTATCTGAGATATCATAACTCTATATAATTAATGTATATTTTGTGCGATTATCAAACGCTGCTTTTAATCGAGGGTTATAAAGATAATTTTCGGATATACATAAATTATGCTAGAAGTTATGGATAGTCAATATGATATATTTGTCCGTCTCATTTCATATGAGATTAGTGATATCTCTGGGCCTCTTAATGCAATGATAATTATTATGCATGCATTTGTGATCATAGGATGATACAAATAATAATTATGCAGTGAGTATCAAGAAAATGATTAATGGTCAATGATGACACGTCATACGCTTGATATTAGTCAATGGATATTACGTGACAAAGGAATCAATACAAAAGAATAAATGATCACGATTTATATGTGTTTGATCGGGCACTCATAATGCATTGCTAGATGCCAATTATGATTTATTAATTAATATTTATTAATTTATTACCGATCATGACATAGATCCTACTGGGTCACTCTATTTGACAAGTTGAAGCATAGAATTATTAATTAATTAATTATGCGGGACATGATTAATTAAATTTGAATTGAATCAATTTGAACGAGGCCCAAATATGATGTAGTTGGACTCAGGATAAGCCCAAGCCTATGAAATAATTTTATTTATAGAGATGGAAGTTAATGTCAAATAATAACTCTTATGCAATAATTACCACTCACTCACTTTCTCTCTATAATTAAAAATATTAATTTGGATTAATTTGGTGAAAAAAAATTGATGAGTGCATGACAATTTCTCATGCGCAAGAGTTATACTAATATCCAAATTAATTGCGCACAGCGCATATACTTCATCTCATAC
>CAXKVX010003147.1:12500-13983 GCA_964058865.1 Eleocharis quinqueflora
ATGAAAACATCGCTGCATGGATGAAAAACATCGCTGCATGGATGAAAATCATGTTTACATGGATGAACGGATGAAAATCATGGATGAGTGGATGTAAATCATTGATGAGTGGCCGAAAATCATCCATGAAACGATGAAAAACGTGTTTTCATGGATGTTTTGGAGCTTGGGGATTTCATGGGGGTGGTAACCCTGCAGGTGGCTATAGGGTAAAAATTTATATTTCCTATTGGGGGGGGCTAAATTTCGGAGGGGGGCGGGTGTTGGGGCACGCATGCAGGGGTGTTGGGGCACGCATGCAGCGGTGTTGGGGCACGCATGCAGCGGTGTTGGGGCACGCATGCAGCGGTGTTGGGGCACGCATGCAGCGGTGTTGGCGCACGCATGCAGCGGTGTTGGCGCACGCATGCAGCGGTGTTGGCGCACGCATGCAGCGGTGGGGGCACGCATGCAGCGGTGTTGGGGCACGCATGCAGCGGTGTTGGCATGCCGCAAACGATGTAAAGCATGGTTGGATGGCTGCTTTACATGGAGGAATGGGTGCAAAACATGGATGAATGGGTGAAAAACATGGTTGCCTGGCTGAATGGCTGCCTTACATGGGTGCATGGATGAAAAACATGGCTGCATGGATGAAAAACATGGTTTCATGGCCGAATGCATGAAAATCATGGATGGCTGCCTGCCTTACATGGGTGAATGGATGAAAAACATTGATGCATGGATGCTTTACATCGGTGAATGGATGAAAAACATTGCTGCATGGATGAAAACATCGCTGCATGGATGAAAATCATGTTTACATGGATGAACGGATGAAAATCATGGATGAGTGGATGTAAATCATTGATGAGTGGCCGAAAATCATCCATGAAACGATGAAAAACGTGTTTTCATGGATGTTTTGGAGCTTGGGGATTTCATGGGGGTGGTAACCCTGCAGGTGGCTATAGGGTAAAAATTTATATTTCCTATTGGGGGGGGCTAAATTTCGGAGGGGGGCGGGTGTTGGGGCACGCATGCAGGGGTGTTGGGGCACGCATGCAGCGGTGTTGGGGCACGCATGCAGCGGTGTTGGCGCACGCATGCAGCGGTGTTGGCGCACGCATGCAGCGGTGTTGGCGCACGCATGCAGCGGTGTTGGCGCACGCATGCAGCGGTGGGGGCACGCATGCAGCGGTGTTGGCATGCCGCAAACGATGTAAAGCATGGTTGGATGGCTGCTTTACATGGAGGAATGGGTGCAAAACATGGATGAATGGGTGAAAAACATGGTTGCCTGGCTGAATGGCTGCCTTACATGGGTGCATGGATGAAAAACATGGCTGCATGGATGAAAAACATGGTTTCATGGCCGAATGCATGAAAATCATGGATGGCTGCCTGCCTTACATGGGTGAATGGATGAAAAACATTGATGCATGGATGCTTTACATCGGTGAATGGATGAAAAACATTGCTGCATGGATGAAAACATCGCTGC
>CAXKVX010003148.1:0-66274 GCA_964058865.1 Eleocharis quinqueflora
AGAAGGTGGTGGGAGATGGAATGGAGCCAGACAGTGACAGCGACGAGGAGGAGTTTCCAGAAATTCCAATTCCAAATCCATTTCTGAAGAAGGCTAACCCAAACCAAAACCTGATAATCAAAGAAATGGCCAATAAACTATCTGATGACGAGATAAACACTGCAGTCCCAGACCCTAGAAAAGGAAGAAGGGTAATCAACAGGCTGTACAACATTGAACTGCAGATAGAAATACCAGGGGTAAATCCTTTTAAAATTCAGGCGATATTGGATACAGGCGCCACGGTGTGCTGTGTAAACCAAGAATTTATACCCCCTGAGGCCTTGGAACCAAGTTTATACCCTATACATATAAATGGGGTAAACTCTCAGCAAATCGCAAACCTGAAGCTGAAGAATGGGCAGATGTCTATTGAAGACAATAAATTCAGAATCCCATTTACATATGCATTCCCGATGGGCAAGGAAGGAGGTGTCCAAATGCTAATTGGATGTAATTTCATCAGGGCGATGCAAGGGGGACTGAGAATCGAAGGGCAGATGGTTACATTCTACAAAAATGTAACAACAATAACCACCAGGGCAGATGCAGAGATCATTTCTCAGGCAGCAGTGGAAGAACTTGACCTATCTGAGCTTGAATACATAGAGGTCAAAGAAGCCGTTGCCTATAACTGTGGTGATGAGTCACCATGGTTCAAGAATAAATTCAGAGACCTGCTAAGAAGACTGAAGGAGCAGGGCTATATTGGAGATGACCCGGTTAAACACTGGGCGAAAAATCAAGTAACATGCAAACTGGATATCATAAACTCAGATATCACAATACAAGACAAACCCTTAAAGCATGTTACCCCGGCCATGAAGGAACAATTTGACAGGCATGTGCAAGCGTTACTGAAAATTGGAGTAATCCAACCTAGCACAAGCAGGCATAGAACCATGGCCATAATGGTAAATTCGGGTACAACAATAGACCCGATTACGAAGAAAGAGGTCAAAGGGAAGGAGCGAATGGTCTTTAATTACCGAACCCTCAATGACAACACGCACAAAGACCAGTACAGTCTACCAGGCATTAACACCATCCTGAAGAAGATTGGCAACAGCAAGATATTCTCGAAATTCGACCTAAAAAGCGGATTTCATCAAGTTTCCATGGATCCAGAGTCAATACCCTGGACAGCATTTGTAGTACCTGGAGGACTCTACGAATGGCTAGTCATGCCATTTGGCCTGAAAAACGCACCAGCGGTATTTCAAAGGAAGATGGACAACTGCTTTAGAGGTACAGAAGATTTTATAGCAGTTTACATCGATGATATCCTCATTTTCTCAGAAACAGAAGAACAACATGCAACACATTTGAGTAAAATGTTAGAGATATGTGAAAAATGGGGACTGGTGCTATCTCCTACTAAGATGAAAATCGCGGTAAAGGAGATTGAATTTCTTGGGGCAGTAATCGGTGAGAGTAGGATCAAACTTCAGCCCCATATAATCAAGAAAATAGTTCAGTTTGACAACGAAAAGATGAAGGAGAAAGCTGGGCTCAGATCCTGGCTAGGAATACTGAACTATGCGAGAAGCTACATTCCTAATCTGGGAACTCTCCTTGGGCCATTATACTCCAAAACAAGCCCTCATGGAGACAAGAGGCTAAAACCCTCTGATTATCAGCTCATCAGCAAGATAAAAGAGCTGGTACAAAATCTTCCTGATCTCGAGTTACCACCTCCTGGATCCTATATTATCCTTGAAACAGATGGATGCATGGAAGGATTGGGCGGTGTTTGTAAGTGGAAGAAGAAGAAGAATGATCCCAGGAACACAGAACGGGTCTGTGCTTATGCGAGTGGGAAATTCTCGGTAATAAAATCGACAATAGACGCTGAAATCCATGCATGTATGGAGACGATGAAAGCTCTCAAGATCCACTATCTTGATCAACAAGAAATAACTCTCAGAACAGACTGTCAAGCTATCATCAGTTTCTACAACAAGTCAGCACAGAACAAACCGTCCAGAGTCAGATGGATTAACTTTGTTGATTTTATAACTATTACAGGAGTACAAGTCAATTTTGAGCATATTGATGGCAAACTAAACGTACTCGCTGATGCACTTTCAAGATTAACTGCTAATATGGTTTATACCAGAAGTAGTGAAACAACTGACGCATGTCTGAAAAATCTTGAAGAAGCAATTGGGGAAGTAACCCAGGCACCAAACAAGGAAGTTTTCATAAACTTGTGCCAGCTAATAGAAAAGATTTCTTTTCTATTAGAAAGAAATTGAATGTTTTGATTGCGGAAGTGGTGGACCGCAGAAACAAATCACCACATTTATCTAATAAGTGTGTTATCTTATCTCTAGTTTTTACAGGAAAATGGAAGGACTCAGGAGAATCATAGTAAGCAGTGAACCACGAAAGGTCAGGGAAGCATTTAACAAGGCAGAAGCTTGGGAAGCATTGTGTGGGCAAAATGCTCCATTAGCCCGATACTCACATACAACAGAAGACACCTTTGTATGTTATCCAAGAAGCATTGAAGAAGAAAACGCTATGACTAGCAGATTATCCGATCTGTACAAAGAACAAGCCTGTAAAGCTTGCATACAAGTAGAAATACTTATTGCCATGAAGTATCTCCAGAAAACAAGGCTTGAGTCAATAGCGACAAAAGACAATTGGGCAAGTGACATATTAGGAGGGGTGGATGCTGGCATACAGGCACTCATCCAATGCCACGACACACTGATAGAAAGCTACAGAGAAACCCACTTCTAAAGGCTGCTTTATTAAAGTTCTTCTTTTTCTTTTAGATAACTCCTTAGTGTGTTGGAGCATCTTCTTTATTTGGTTTACTTTACAGATGTCTCCTTAGTGTGCTGGAGCATCTACTTTATTCTGAGTGGTTTTGCTTTTTCTTTTTTTAAAGATGTCGTCTAGTGTGCCGACGCATCTTTTTATTATGAGTGGAAGACAAGAGTTAGTTGATACCTCTTTATTTGCATGACGATGGGGCCCAATGCGCACCCGGTGCAATAATAGAGATCCTATCTCAAGTCTATATAATGTATCCTCACATGAAGTTGCAAGCACATCAGAAATCATTTGAAAACTTACTTCTTCCAGTTAAATAAAACAATCAAGTTTCCAGCTTTTAAATTTCTTTAAGCCTCAAGTTTCCAGTACATAGTTTGTCCGAGAGCTTGAGCCGATCTAAATTCCGCTGACCCCGCCCGTTTGGTATCAGAGCTAGTTTATGTGATCTGGTTAGTATCAATAATGACTTTCTAATTCTTTCATTTTTTTCTAAGTAAGCAGTAAAGGAAAGGTTATGTATTAGTTATTTGTTAAAGGCCAAAAATATGAACCCTTGAATTCAGAAGAACCAACTGAACCATAAAGCTTAAAATTTGGGAGACGTGTACTTAGTATAGGCGATAAAGGGGGAAGAGTACCCAAGAAGGGGGAACAGTACCATTACGTTCGTAATATTAAGAAGGCACTCAAATAAAAGGCAACACGGTTTAGGATCAAGTGTGACAAAAGCTAAGTGGAATGCTGACTCATCGGTACTGCTAGGGGAAAAACAGGGGGCATTGTATCACTACTCATATAAAAATTGAATATCTTAGCTATATGACTTATGAACAGTATTTTCACTGTAGCGTGCTCCACATCGTATCTTCATGAAGCATCAAACCTCTAATGCTCCACATCGTATTTCTAATTTAAAAATTTCAACGACCGATTTGAACCGTTGAACATGATCTACATATTGAAATCTACTTGGAGATTGAATTTTACAATTTTTTAGAGAGGTAGGAAAATTGCAACTTTTGTTGGTCTAGAAACCGTTTGATTAGCAACTTTTCTACCTCTTTAAAAAAATAGCAAAAAATTACAAAAAAAATGTAAAATTCAATTTCCAGATAGATTTTAATATGTAGATCATGTTCAACGGTTCAGATCGGTCGTTAGAATTTTCAAATTGGATATATCGTATGTGGAACACGACCGATTTGGTGCTCCATGGAGCACCCTAGCCTATATATATATATATATATATATATATAGAACTAGACTATGGTGCTTGATTATCAAATCTCACAAACGGACGGTTAAAATTTAGATTTATCATGCTCAATAATTTATTTGTATCAAAATCTCGTGAGATACCAAAATTTTCTATTTTTTGAGTTATGTAAGTATTTGTTTTTGAATTTTTGAAAGTGACAAACTTTATGTATAAGCATTGATTATTTTTGTTACTATTTTTTTAGTAAATTTCAAAAATTCAAAACAAATACTTACAAAATTCTAAAAATAGAAAATTTTGGTATCCCCAATATTTTGATATAAAGAAATTATTGAGCACGATAAATCGAAATTCTAACCACCCGTTTGTGTGATTTGATGATCAAGCACCATAGCCCGGTTCTATATATATATATATATATAGAGTTGTGCTAAAATACTTTATAAAGCACCAATATTCATATACTTTAGGCTCGTATCTCGAAATACAAAGTGCAAGCGACCGATCAAGACCGTTGAAAATGTTCTCCATACTAACATCTATTTGGAGACTAAATTTTATATTTTTTGGAACTTTTTACTATTTTATCGGATACGTGGAAAATTCATTAATCTAACGATTTACAGACCTCCAATTTAACCAACTTTGCACCCATACGATAAAATAGTAAAAAAGTTGCAAAAAAATGTAAAATTGTGTCTCCAAATTGATGTTACTATGAAGAACATTTTCAACGATCTTGATCGGCCATTTGCACTTTGTATTTCGAGATATGAGCTTAAAGTATATGATTAGTGGTGCTTTATAAAGTATTTTAGCCTAACTCTCTCTCTCTCTCTCTCTCTATATATATATATATATATATATATATATATATAGAAAGGCTAGGGTGCTTCATGGAGCACCAAACCGCTCGTGCTCCACATTCATTATTTCCAATTTAAAAATTCTAACGACCGATCCGAACCATTCAACATGATCTACATATTAAAATCTACTTGGAGATTGAATTTTATATTTTTTTGAAATTATTTGCTATTTTTTTAAAGAGGTAGAAAAGTTGCTAATCAAACGGTTTCTAAATCAACAAAAGTTGTGATTTTCATACCTCTCTAAAAAATAGCACAAAAAATAAAAAAAATAAAAAATTCAATCTCCAAGTAGTTTTAAATATGTAGAACATGTTCAACGGTTCGGATCGATCGTTGTAATTTTCAAATTGGAGATACAATGTGGAGCATTAGCGGTTTGGTGCTTCATGAAGCACCCTAGCCTATCTATCTCTCTCTCTCTATATATATATATAGTGCTTCGATTGCTACAGTAACACGGTTTCCACAATAATGTGATTGCTACAGTAATGCAGTTGCTACAGTAACCCAGTTCCTACAGTAATTTCACCACAAAAGGAGGAGGACTTTTGCTTATGGAAAGAAAGAGAGATATAGAAGAAAAGAATACCAGATTGATTCGATTGGTATATTTCAAATATTGATATCACCATTGATATCTTTAAAAGATTGATATCTCCATTGATATTCTTAAAAGATTGATTTCTCATATCATGATGCATATCATACATATATATACACATATACACACACGCACACACAGACACAGACACATATATAAATATATAATATATACATAATTAATTTGTATATTACATAATTAATATGGTTCTCCATATTAAAACTCTTCTCATCTAATTCTCTCAATATCCCTCTCATATCATACTCGAATATTTACATGGGTGTTAAGCCTATGTGACATAATCTAATTATACATTATTAATTATTATCCCAATTAATGTACTCATAATTAAATCCTCCAATGAAGTCTTTGCTCATTTTGTATCTCATACATGTATAACATTTAACTAATATATTTTTTCTCATTTATTATAATATGTCTCATATATCAATATTTCAATTCCTAGAATTATTAATTCATCATCATATGATTTCTTCAAACATTGGTCCTTTTAGGTGTGACTATTATGGTCTATATTGTATTGGTTGCAATATTAAACTCAATTTAATTATCACAAATAACAACGGTACCTAGCATTGTACAATGTGATCACCCAAACCTTATATAGAAGATATTACCTACATAAAATCATGATCCTATTAAAACAACAACTAGAACCGATGCTCGTATTTAATTCTATGTCACTCTTATTTATTTTATACTTGGCATTCTAAAAATAGATTATATTTGTATGATTAACTCTTTAATCATACTGCATGCATTATGATCATATTTTACCAAGGGGCCAGTGATATCATCACTTGCATATGCAAAGGACATATTTAGTCATATTGATATTCATGAACTTCTTCATAAGTTGTACCATATCAGAATGACACCTTTATGACTTCCGGTCAAGGCGAGTGTTGGATGTCATTCACAGACATGCATTTTCTATACTAGAAAACTGAATATCTCATACTATTAAATTAAATACTATGAAATATAAATGAGAATAAATCTTTATTCATTATATTTCAAGTGAATCATCTAATGCCTTATTCTCTAATAAACATCCATGAGATTAAACAAATACTCTTATCTCTTGATTTGTGAAACCTGATCAACATTTAATCCTCATTCCAACCTTATTATGGTAATTAGTATTTCTTGCTAATTACCTTGGTTATAGATATTTAGATTTTTTTTAGCCTTGACAAGAGTGTTCAACAATTCAAGTCCTTAACTTCTAAATAAACTACGAATAATAAAACTCAAGAAAGAAGTGACTATCTCATCAATTATTGATACAAATACGTAAGTCAACAGTTTGATCCTAGAGCATACACTAACATTTTTTATATAAAATCTATGATAAGAAGTCTACTTTAGTGCATCATAAAGTAATATATTCTAAAATATCTATTTAGCAACTTATTAAAACCATAAAGAAGAATTAAATGTGTATTTAAATCATCTAAGTATATTGATATGTTCAAGTAAAGTTAAAACTTTTTTATAAGTCGATCAAATACAAATTAAACATAAAGAATATTAGTTGTTATTTTAACTAAAAGGTAAAGATAATGTATGGATATGTTATAGCTCACTAAAGATGTATTTAAAATAATTATTACAAGAATACAAAATAATTGAAACATGATATAAAACACTAAATTATTTGAGGATATAGAGTTTTTTGGAAGATATGATAAAGATAAGACTTTATTAGGATTTATTAGCCATCTTTCGAAGTAAGCATGAATTTGGATAATATCCAGGATCAAAAATCTGATTTTGTTCGACATTTATGTCTAAGACTAGTGATGATAAGATTCATGATCAAAAGTTCTAATCTTGTTCAAAATCTAACCTATGTTATATTTTATCGATAGAAATATTTCACCTCAAATTAGAGACCCAACAATACATTAAGAATACATATAGACTCAAAACAAGCTCAAATAAATGCATTGCTTATTGTCATGTTGTTGGTTATAAGTCCATGAGTGTTTTGAAATAAAATGTTTGTGTTAGTTTGTTAGATGAGGATTAAGTTATTATTTTCAATTATGGAAGTTCTCAGATAAATTTTGTAAAAGTACCAAATTTACTAGAGAGAAGATTGCAATATTTTCAAAAGGTTATATCGTGCAACGACAAGTCATGTTTTAAAAAAACAACCCAGATTTAATATTACAAAAGTGTCATTTCTGGAATGTTTTTAAAAAATATTTAAAATAGTAAGAAAGCTCTAAAAATCACGAAATTTGATTTCCTACAAAATTTTGATATGAAAAATTTATTGAGCAACTTAAATCTTAATTTATTGAGCAAATTAAATATGCATAATTACATATTACAAAAGAATATGTACTATACATATTATCATATTCTTGCTCTATTTATATATTTATATGTATAATTTGGCATATGCTCCCATATCTGTCTCTCTCCAATGGAACCGGATCTCCTGCTCGTAAATCCCTGCTTGCTTCCCTGCTTGTTTCGATCTGGACCGTTCAAAACTCATCTAACGGCCAAAGCATCTGTCCCTGAATCAAATCACAGCCGTCCGTGACGATCGAGCGGTCGGATCGAAGACAAGCAGGGATTTACGAGCAGCAGATTCGGACCCCTCTCCAATAATGCCTAAAGGCTTTTGTCCCATCATCCTTTGAATGTTCCAAAACTTCTATTTCTTTTAAAATCATTTAGCTTAATTTGTTCCCTGCCTTTTGTCCATGCTACTTTGTAGTTTCAACAACTTTCAAATTCAATTCATTAAAATCTATGAACATAACTGAAGTTTTGATAGGCACATTAACAGAAAGCCATCAAAGGTTGCCACTTTAATCAAGCAAAGGGATTATCTCACCTTTCTAGGGCATTTATGCAATTATGCTTCTCTCTCTCTCTGTAGCTAATTTCGCACGCTGTTCGCAAAAAGTAAACACAAAAAGCAAGAAGCATGTCTGAAATATTTGTTAACAAAATCACATAACAGACACGACTTTGAAGTTTGAATCACTGTCGCCAATTCAATTTCACAATTTGAATTGTGTGGGCCCACTATTTCAGTTTAATACAGCAATATATGAGGCCAGATTTCTTGATAAATTTTCCATATGTTTCCAATTAAAACATGTAAAGTAAATTAATATCTCTTTCAATTCTGTTCTAATCACGTGTAAATGTAAAGTGTGAATCTAAGATTAAAAAAATCTGGGAAAAGCTTGAATGGATATGTAAAATTATGTTGTTTTCGGTTAATATATACGTTAATCATGTCAATTCATTTTTTTTATATGTTTATTGAATTCATTTTTTTTATATGTACCACGACACTTTGGATTAGATTGTACAAATTTAGGTGATTCTTTGTTCGCTTTTTGAAACTTCAGAAAATGAGAAGAACGAATAATCTATCAATTAAGAAAGTTTATTTTGTAAACTTACAAGCAATGGATAAAAAAAAAAATTTATTTTGTAATGAATGCTCGGATAATTTAATATCAATGAGATATCATTGTATGATGACTTTATCACATCTCGATCGATATCTTCCTTCAGAATTAACACACCTGACGTTAAACCAGCAACCAAAAAAAATAAGAGTAAATATAATGCCTCCTTTACTCCTTAACCGTCCACCTTACGTGCATCTTAGTAGAAGACAAAAACAATTAATACTCTTTTATGTATTCTTTAGTATCGTTATGCTCTATCTATTATGTCTGCTCGACTGCATGTATTTATATTTATGTTTACAGTTTTCATATTTAAATTTGTAACAAAACTGCTGCAAAATTTATAATATAAAGACTTACATCATAATTGGTGCAAAAATCGCAAGTCTTTATATTAAGATAATAAAGTCTATATATTGTTGCCTGGAAGTCTTTATATTTATATTTGCTGAAAAATTGCTGCAAAATTTCTAATATATAGATTGCAGCAAAAAATAAAGACTTGGGAGCGACAGGAATGACAGAACAGTTTTGTTGCAAATTTAAATATAAAGACTTTGGACCTAAATATAAAGACATTCAGGAGAATGGACAGAGCGGGCAGAGCAAAGCGAATTGGAGCGGACAGAGCAGAGCAGAGCATTAAGTGATTTTGTCTTCTAGTGGGGGACGCGAGAGGAGATGGTTAAGAGGGTTGTTAGCAGCACCCAAAAATTAATTACTAACCTCTTTCTGAATATAACTTATGATTTGCAAATGACTTTTTTACCCTCATGCAATGAACAATTAAGATTAAAGATGTACCATAAAATGAAATGTACAATAAATTATAAATTTGAATGTACACCAGCATCACTCTATTTATAATTAGAGTGAAGTAATGGTCCTTCGTATGTAAAGTACAAAAATTGTTGTACTTCACATCATAAGTGAAATTTCTAAGTTTACACGACTAATTCAAACTGTTACATAATCATTCATTATAATTAAATAAAATTAAACTCATGTACAGAAAAACGCATACAAATAATTATATCTATTTTTTGTATAAATAAGAACTATATTTTATATTTGTATGTGATGTTTGTCAGTTTTGTTTAAGTGAAAAAAAAGAGTTGCATTTGATGGATTGTACTTAACTAGAAATTATTTGAATAATTATTTCATAATAATACAAAAAAATAGTAGCCGTTGAGCCGAAGTCTGTTCCCAAAAGTGACTAATAATACAAAAAATAGTAATACATGTATTCATGTAATGAATATTAGAATCATTTGATACAGAAATCTTGGGCTTGGGCTGATGGGTTTGTAAATGATCGATTGGGCTTTCCAGTGTTGGGCTTTAATGGGTTCATTTAATAACGGGCTTCCTGCCTCACTATAAAACCCGATCAACATGGGAAGAACTAAGAAGAAACTTTTGAGAGAACAGAAGAAGCGATCATGAATAGTTGAATACTGACAACATCAAAGAGCATAGAAAAAAAGAGAAGATCTTTTCTGGTTAAACTTTAGAAAGAGGTTATAGCATCATAATTAGGTGTAATCAGTTTAATTTGCTTTCTCATTTTCTTTCCCTCCTACAAACTTGGGAGCATACAACATAAATTGAACATGAAAACTGCTAAGAATAATAAAACTAAGAAAATAAGAAATTAAAATCAGAGTAAATTCTCAAGTAAATATAACTCGGTTGCAAGTGTGAAAATGGCATGGCAATTTTACTAAGATTCCACAAGGGCAAAAAGCAGTGTACCCTTCAACCCTTCACGACCCTGATAAATGATAATAATCAGATAAGATATAATCAGGAATAAGTCACAGGGTTAAGTATTCCTAAATCCAAGTTTTCAAACTCAAAGTACAATTAGTTGTTGGTTGAAGTTATGCAAGAATTGGCATAATAACATCATCTCTCAAACAAACAAAAAAATTTCTATTTTAAGGTCTATATTAATTGCACCAGAAACATATCAAATATGCTTCCAGGCCTTCAGGCCTTGCAATTAATAGAAGTTACATATAACATGGCAAAATGTTAGGGCTTTATATAAATCAACAAAACAAAGTATATCTGTGAGAAAAAATTTAGCATTATGAAAACAACAAAATTCTTACATTATTATAAAATCTTAGTATGAACAGATAAGATGATAGCTTATATTTTGAAACCGTTCAATTAAATAATTGGAAAGCACACTTACCTTCATGTCAGGAAGTTCAATCACACATGCACATTCAACTACCTCAGCCCCTACTCTCTCTGTAGTAAAAATAAGAAGTATATTGAGAGAACTCCAGAAGCATAACATGTTGATTGTCTTATTGTTCAGTAATTAATCATCTTTGATTATTTATATGACATATGGTAAGTGACATCATTCTTTTAATTTAGAGAGAGGTAAACCAAGAAGGCTAATGGCAGCACAAAGGGTTCCACCAGTGGCAATCAAGTCATCTACAACCAAGACACGCTCTCCTGGTTGAACTGCACCAACTTGCATCTCTAGACAATCCCGGCCGTATTCTAGCACATATTCTTCTGATATCACCTCGCCTACATGCATAACCGGTTACACATGTTTAAATTAGTTTCTTGCAGAATTGACAATGAAGCCTATAATTCGGTTTCATCTAGCCATGCATCATTCCACCTCTTATTGTTTAAGCAGATGTCTACATTTAATGATCAAAGCAACTGACCAATGGTATTTCCTAAACAAGAAAAATATCAGTAAAAGACTTATGCAGAGTAGATTTTGCTGATTACCAGGCAATTTTCGCGGTTTTCTCAAAGGAATGAACTTGGCACCAATGGCAAGAGCTATGGGAGGACCAAAAATAAATCCTCGAGCTTCAATTCCTAAACAATTAAGGAAATGAATGGTCAAATAATCAGCGTTTTTCTTAAAATAAGGAAAAAAAACATGGCAATACAATTTTAAATCTGAGTTTCAAAATACTAGAACTATAATAGTCAACATCAATATCTCTTGTGCTAATTTTAAGATAAGTAAGAATCCTGATTTTTTAAAAATTAATTAATAACCAAATACAAGGTCGAAAAGGGCACACAAAAGCCTGAGTAACAATTAATCACAAATTCATTTGTTTGAGGAAAAATAATACACAGAAAAATAATATATAGAAGTTGATCATCTGCTCTGGTCATTTTAGAGAGGAGAAGCGTCTGACCTAAAGATACTTTCCAAAGTATTATAAAAAAGGAGAGTAAAGAAGTGCAAACATTGTCTTCCTTAATAATAATTGCTTAACTTCTTTTTCTTCTTTACATATACCGCACGAGCTTCATTAGATGTTTGTAAGTGTAGCACATGCATGCAAGATGCCAAGATGCCAGCAATTTGTTGCTAAAGTTCTAAACCTTTTGTTAATTAATACAATAGTAACTTTCTGGAACGAGATCGCCTTACGCGCGACACCGCGCAATACGCTTTAGGAATCGTCCGATTTCCTCGTGATTCGTGCCCAGATCTAAAACCCCTTATGATTGTCATTTGAACGGTCAAGGCGCGGTACTGCACGGTACCGCGCGGTAGAAGAACAGAATCGTAACTTTCTACCCACTTTGACCAAGTCAAAGAGTTTGATCAGTCACCAATATATGGATGTATTTGAAGCAGAAAAGGAACAATATTTGGAATAAATTATTGAAACTTGTTGTTGAAGAGACTTATAATTAATGGCCTTTTAATTGGTTTAAATTAGAAACAATTATACTAATCATCCAAGTCAAGTGTCTTCTCTCTACATTAGTCAAGTGTACATTGCATTTGCATACAAGTCAAATCAAGAGTGTTTTTATGTAAGAGCTAAGTCACATCGCTGGTGATCAGACAATGATATGAAATAACTAAATGTGCATTTTGAAATAGCCAAAATATTGTGAAATAGAAGCTGTGCATTTTGGGGTCAAATGGTGAGTTTACAAGCAATTAAAATAGCTGCCGCTGGATGTTAAAAATTTAAAATGTGTTTGGACTTGATCATAAAAAAAACACGTGACAGCTGTAAAGTAGCTTCGTACTATAATTACCAATTTTGCATTGAGCTACAGTGCATTGAGATGTTGCCGTTGAGTGAGTTTGCATTGAGCTTAGTGTTTTAGTTTGATTTGTGGAGGAATTTGTAATAGACCCTTACAAAGATCCTTGTGAGGTATCATAAGGAGTTTTGGTTTGTTAATAAATTTTTGTAAACACTTATTGTTATAGTGTATTCAACTCGGAGGTGGTATTAGAGGTTCTTTGAAATAAGCATTGCGAAATTTTGATCGAACTGCGTTATATCGCGTGTCAACTTTCTCTTACTATCTTTCTTAGTCAAATTGAATTAAACTTATTTATTCTTGTGCTAGATTCATTTGAATTACTTAACACAAAAATTTTAATTATTTTTTAAATAAAATTATACACGCTTTCACATTAAACTTTTAACATCTTTTAGAACATTTAGCAACCCTTCTTAACAGCCACCTCAAGTCCGCTATTAAAGGTCTTTTTCGCCCGTTATTAAAACCGAAAATATTAGTAGTGAATCGTTATGTCAACAAATTTGCTTTCCTTTCAAAATTAGGAAAAAGTTTCTAAAAAATGTAAAATTGAATCTCCAAATAGATATTAAATAGATTTCAATATGAAAATTATATTCAACAATTTGGATAAGTCGTTAAGACTTTGAAACTCGAGATATAGATGCTAATATCGCTTGAACCATGCTTTACAAATTAGAAATTCCAAATTCCCTCCCTATATATATAAAGACAATTTTCCTGATCTTATATGTACATAGTAGTCCAACATGGGTATGCTTGGCAACTAGACTTGTCTAACATGCGTAACGATCACGAAATAAAATAGTTTCGTTAACTGTTTTATTTAATAAATGATTAAGAAATTTTATTTTGTTAATTGTTTCGTTAAAGAAAACGATCAAAACGAAACATAACGATCAAACTAATTCTCTTCGTCTTCATCCATCTCTCTCATCACACTAAAGCAAATCAGGAACTGGTGGTGAACGATTCTAATCATACACCAGAACCAAATCATTCATCTCCTCATTCGAGCAATCCTTCATCTCATCTCTCATCACATTCTCTCAGCATAGTATTTTTTTCTGAAATTAAAACAATTTTAACAATACACAGTCACAAATAAAACTACGAAACAAACGATCACGAAACAATATGTTTTCGTTAACTGTTTCGTTATTTAAACGAAAGAATTTTTTTTATCATAATCGTTTCATTTGTTACGAAACAAAATGAAAAACGATTAAACGATTGATCATTGCAACCACAAAAGAGCAAAAGTTGGAATAGTGCTCCTATTTTATTTGTGATCGTTGCCAAGTGCCAACACAAAATAGCAAAAGAAGATTAATGTTAAAGAGTGTTATTTCCATATTTCAACTCTTCATAGATATAGCGGAAATGTGAAAAGAGAATAGCAGTCTTCTAATAATAATTACCAAAAAATATTGTCATTAAGATAGCACTCATAATTGTTACGTAAATTGTTAAAACATATAGTGTTACTCCACCAAATGATAGCTAAATAATACTAATGAAACAAAAAATATCAGGCCGAGAATAATAAATAAACAGTACCAAAAAAATGCATGTAATATTAGATCAGATTTGATTCCAAAATACTCTCATATGAAATGAACCGATTATAGTAACAAAATAAAAAATAATAATAAAGAAGTACATTTCGGTTTAACAGCAACCTTAGTGAGCGAGATATTACAACAAATTGACAGCTTCAGTTAGCATGCTTAGCACATGAATTTGACTGTAAAATGATTCGTTTAAAGGGCAAACAGTTTAAAGCATTTTATTTGTGTGGTTACAGCTCTGTAATATGCCACTTGGAGCTAGGGCCGCAAGAAAAATTCGTAGTTCGTAATTCGTTCGAGTTTGATTTGAGAAAAGTTCGAAATTAGTTCGTTCGATTTCAATTCGAAATTAGTTTCAAATCGAATCAAACTAGTTCGAAATAATTTTGAATCAAACTCAAACTAGGGTCGGTTCGTTCGAAACTTTTCGTGAACTAAGACAGTTTGAATCTTGAGAGATCTGAACTGTCAGATGATATTGAGACTATTGATATATATGTAGTATGTGCTACGAGCTCGTTCAAATTAGTATCAAATCAAACTCAAACTTGACACAGTTCGTTTAAATATTGTTCGCAAACTATATAGTTCGAATGTTGTTGATGCATTATCTACTTCACCTTCATTTTCATTAGAGGTAGTTAGTCCATGCATCTTTATTACCAACATCATCATCTTCATTCAGTACTCTATAATTAGTTCACACGCACTTTCTTTATTGCCAACATTCTACTCTTCACTCTCTTCAATTAGATAATACTCATCATCTTCGTCATCTCATTTTACTACTTTCCGATTGAGCAGCAAGAAATTCATAGTTCGTAATTAGTTCAAATTCGATTCGAATCAGTATCAAATCAAATTCAAACTTCACACAATTTGTTCGAAACTATTCTATTTCAAATCAAACTAGTTTGAAATTTATTTCAAATCAAACTCAAACACAAGCTAGTTCGTTCGAGTTCGATTCGTTTGCAATCCTACTTTGAGCACAACTTACATAAACCTTGCAAAATATTCGTCCTTAATGATCCTTTTCAAATGGTGTAACAGGCTAGCACTCTTTTATTTCCAGAAGCATGGTAGAGAAACTTTCCGATTTTTTTAATTAATAAAAATAATATATAATTAAATATATAAGAAATTATCAAGCAAAATTCGGAATCTGCTATCCTCGCAGATCCCACTGACGAGTTTATCTTTTTTTTACATTTTCTGTTTTTTTTAAAAAGACACATGCTATGCCTAAACTCGCCACTGACAATGGCGAGTATAGCATGCACCAATAATTGAGTATGAAAGATGCCGATCCAACGACTAAAAAAATGCGAAGTTCATACCCGCCACTGACAATGGCGAGTATAGCATGCACCAATAATTGAGTATGAAAGATGCCGATCCAACGACTAAAAAAATGCGAAGTTCATACCCGCCAAGTTAAACTGTGTTTCGAGATTAGTTCAACTTTAAGACTGTTAAAAATGTAAACTTCACCTTTTGCTCTCCAGTGGCAAGTAAAGTTCAACTGCATAGCGAAGAAAAAAATAACAAAAGCTATATTCGCTACTGGCAGTGGCATGTTTAGGCTCTATACTTGCCACTAGCAATAGCAATGACGAGTATAACATGCGTCCTTTTTTTTAATCAAAGAAAAATATATAAAAAAAGTAAATTCGCTAGTGAAATCTGCGAGTATAACATATTCCGATTTTTTCCTGACAATTTTTTATATATTTACTTATATATATTATTTTTATTAATTTAAAAAATTTCGGAGAAACTTTTGTGGAAAGATAAAAACTTGGTGGTTCTTTTACTAGAATTTTTAAAACCTAGCATGTATTACAATGTCCAGTTTTGGTTGCGGTCAGCAGCCCAACTCTAATTTCAACCTTTTTTGAGAAACTCTAATTTCAACCTTGGTTTTGTTTTATTTATTTTTACATGCTCCCGGATTTTAATGTACCAGTCCCATGTTTTAGTAACTGACTATCATCAAACAAATTGCTACAGAGACTTTATGTCATAAATGCAGGAATTGACACTAGAATCGCACATGTACCTACCAAATCTAAAACATGTATTGAAAAGAACAAGCGACAGAGAAATAGAACAAAAACGGGTCCATAGAACAGTGATTATAAAAGCTTAAAGCTCTAATTGGTATTGAGAAAACTGAGAGGGACCATAGTGTACATGTCTGTGTCACTCACTACCTCCTTTCAATATTCATAGAGCTCTACAGTTTGTCCCTAAAACTATCCAATGCACTGCCTGGAAGCAGATTCTCTGCCGCACATTAGGAATGAACGTTTTAGATTCTTTACGATATAAGTTACAGAGACCTAGATTTGATTCAGGAGGTTTGATATAATAAAGTTTAATTTGTACGAATCTCGATGCAAATAAAAAATTGAGATTTACTGTGCAGCACGCACAATATTTGTACTGGGCGGCAGAAGATCTCATTTCATGCATGACTCCCTGGACTGATTAACACACAAGTTCAAGGATTTGAACGATAGATGTTTATAAATTATAATTCAATTTTTTTTAAAGAAAAGGATAATATCTTGCCGGAGGAAATACAAGTTGGATAAATTGTTAGCAATCAAGGTTTAAAAAATCATTGCAGATACATAAAATAAAACCAGAACTATACGTTATCTAGGATTACATATGATTGAGACAACTTTACACTTCACTAAATTGGAGAAGTTTTGAAAATTTCTTAAATAAAGAATGGCAGCCGTTTAATTTGACTTGGTAAGCATTAGAGGATGATATCATCTTTAATCTCACAGACTTATCCACTTGAAAAACAAATGGATACAAGGGTAAGTTTCTGAAAGCGGATTCTCTGTCGCGCAACAGCAACGGACGTTCAAAATTCTCTGCCCTGTAGGTTACAGACGACTCAGATTTGATTCAGATATGACATTATAAAGTTTAGCTTGCACAAATCTCGATGCAAATAAAAAACTGAGATTTACCGCGCAGCACGCACAGTGTTTGTGCTGCGTGGTGGAAGATCTCATTCCTAAGTTTCCAGAAGGAAAGATAAGAGCTAAGAGGGAATTAAGATACTCAGTAAGGGGAAAAAAGGTTACAAAAGAAAACAAGAAGCATCCTTCAATGATCAGGTATGCTTCTGTTGGGAGCTAATAGAGGAGATGTAATGAAGACCAGAATCATTAATGCATGCCAGGAAAATGCCAACAGCCATAAGCCGACAAGGGTTTTTGTCAAACAAATTGCCCTACCACTGAAAAAAAGTTCCCTCAAATCTCCAAAAAGGTACCAGAGGTTTTTTCTCCCTAGGATATCATGAGATTAGAGATTAGATACACAAAGCTTTTTAGGTTTTAGCTTTCCCTTTTTTCCCTAACTCCCTTTTTCTCTCTTTTTACCTCAATCTCGCGAACTGTTACAATTGATTCGTTCAAAGTGGAGATAATGACAGAAAAAAGAGAGAAAATGAGAGACAATCTCAGTGATGGCAGCAATTGAAAGGAAAAGCTAGCAAACAACATTTGGATTTATTCAGAAATTAAGTTACCTGCTACAGCTGAGATATTCTTTCCAGTGTACCTCTCGATAAACAAATCAACAGTATCTTTGAACACCTTTGGGTTTAGAAGCAAAGTAGTGATATCTTGAAACATAATCCCTGAAAATTCGTAAAAAGATTTTTTAAAAGGGGAGCTTGAACTGTCATGACTTATTGATCAGATACAACCTTGCACAATTAATGGATAGTTCATAAAATCAGATCAAAAGGTATTAATTACCTCCTTTTGGAACATGAGGTACTACTCGAATAGAAGAGGCTATCCCTTCTATGCGTGGATCTCGTGTCGCTTGATCCCTCTTTTCAATTGGAGCAGCCATCTTCTTCTCCCTCTCTCTTATTAGGGAACAAGATTTTGGTATATTAGAATAAGAGGAGAATGCAGACAGCGCACACTTAACGAGAAACCGGAGTAAAAAGAAGAGAAAATTGAGAGGGAAACAGAGGTTGGCGTTGTGTTGTGTTGTGTTGTGTTGCTCCTTTTTTATAACAGATCTCTAGGCCTTCTTTCTTTTTCGTTTTGTATTTTAAACAGTTGATACAGTTCCTAAACAAGCGCCTGCTTGGCAGGTGGAGGAATAGTAGTAAAATAATTTAAGGATAATGTTTCGTATATATCTCATTTGATATTAATTATTGATATCGATTTTATTATGTACATTTAGTTGAGTTATAATATACATTATTTGAGTTATTATGCATGTTATATCATAACTATTTCAGTACAAAAAATAACATGTATAACTATTTCATTACAAAAAATAACATGCATAATAACTCAAATAATGTGCACGATAACTTAACTAAAGGTGCATAATAAAATCGATATCAATAGTTGATATCAAATATGGTATCTACGTATCAGCTCTCATAATTTAATAGCGCGTCATTTGAAACTTCATAAGGTTGTATAATAAAAGTTATTTGAAAGAGCAAAAAATACCATTTAAAAATTGATAAGTGAAATAGTGACAATAATGTAATGTACATACTCATAATAATAATAATGATATTGGTACTGAAATTCTACAGTAACAACAACAGTAATAAAAATAATAATAATAACTTCAACAACAATTATATAAATAAATATTATAATGGAAGTATGATAACAATAACAGTTTAACTTAGTAATTATTGAAAATACTATATTATAAGTCTGGCCAAGGTATTTTATGAAGTAAAGATTTTTTATTTTTACTTCTCAGCTCATATTTTAAGTCTCAACATTCAAATGATCTATACAGACCACTAAACTTTACACTTTTTAAACTTTTATGAATGAAATATATTAAAAGTCGATGAAATTATTTGATTTAATTAATTGTTCGTTTATACAAAAAATAAAAATGTAAAATTTTGACTTCATGAAAATATTCGTATGAAAAACATGTAATAGTTTAAGTCGGCTCTTCGAACTCAAAACGTTTGAGATATAACTGCCAACTAAATGATTATATTCATGAAACATCTTAGTTATAATATTATATAATACAGTATAGAGATTTACTAACAGTCTTCTAACATTCTTTCACTACAAGACAACAAAAATTTAGCGGTTCGCTCGCTTCTCTGCTCCACTACAAAAAATTTCGTTTATATTAGTGCTTTGCTCTCTCTGCAAGTCTTTATATTAGAATTTTGCTACGATTTTTCTATTTTCTTGCAAAGTTGCTGCAATTTTTGTTCTAATATAAAGACTTATAGGTTCTAATATAGAGACGTGCATGTTCTAATATAGAGACTTGTTTGTTCTTATATAGAGACTTGCAGGTTCCAATATTGGAGACTTATATGTTTCAATATAAAGACTTGCTTGTTATAATACAAGACTTGCAGGTTCTAATATAACAACTTGTAGGTTCAAATACTGAGACTTACAGATTCTAATATAAAGACTTGTTTGTTATAATATAAAGATATTTTTGTTCTAATATAAAAACTTGCAGGTTCTAACATAGTGACTTGCTTATTCTAATATAAAGATTTGCAGGTTCCAATATAGAGACTTTAGAAAAATTAAGGTATATTGTTATAATATATTGACTTGCTTGTTCTAATATAATGACTTGCAGGTTTCAATATGGATACTTGATTGTTCTAATATAAAGACATGATTGTCCTATTTTGTTGTACACATGACAGTCCAGGTGACGGGTGCTGATCAAGAGAGAGGTGTCAAGTGGAGAGAACGACCGAGAGAGCCAAATGGAGATAGAAAGAGTGAGATCGAGAAAAGAGAGCCGAGACGGTTGAGGTGACGTAAGAGGGAGATCAAGAACAACCGAGATCGAGTGGAGAGAACGATCGAGGGAGAGGCCGACACGAGGTGATTCAAGAGAATTTTTGTGTCAGATAGAGTTAGGCTATGGTACTTATGTAAGCATAAAGCTCTATCGTGCTTACGATCATATCTCGAATTTCAAAATACAAATTGTTGATCCGAATCATTGAAAATATTGTCCATACTAAAATCTACTTGGAAATAAAATGTTTCATTTATTGGATTTGTTTTACTATTTTATCGGATAGATAGAAAATTAAGTAATCTGACGACTTATAACCTCCAATTTTAACCAATTTTCTACCCATTCATCAAAATAGTAAAAAATTACAAAAATATATATTTTTTGTCTCTAAGTAGATTTTAGTATGCATAATATTTTCAATTGTTCAGATCATTCATTTGCATTTTGAAATTCGAGATATGATCGTAAGCACGATAGAACTTTGTGCGTACGTAAGTACCATAGCCTAACTCAATATAATATAATATAATATAATATGATATTATATGATATGATATCTGTTAAATTTTCTGAATGGTTACTAATCTTTGTATCAAATTCATATTAGGTAAATTTTATTCATCAATTTCTAGTCATTGCACTTTGATATATCTTCAAATTTAGTGATCACTTTATCATCTTTTCTGATAAAAATTTAACGAAATCTGACATATCGCCTACATGACAATTATCTTTGATGGATGAACTATTTTGAAGATTGTAGAAGAAAAAAAAATACGTGCTCCATGTCAGCTTTGGTATAATTCTTTTATGAAAAAAATGAGAGAATTGATTAAATTTACAGAAATGTCGAAGTTTAGTGATTAAAAATGAATAATTAAAATTTAGTGATCAAGTACGAATTCGATACAAAAGTTCAGGACCTTTTAGAAATATATCGTGACAAAATAATATTTAAAGCAAATAATTCTAATAAATAATATTAAATATATGGCACATTTATTAGAATAGCATGTTGACTTATTCCTAAACGGTTTTAAACATGTAGGTAAGTTTGGATGGGATGAGAATGGTGCTAATGTGAGTTGGCAACTATTTCTATTCATTATTCTATATTTGAGTGAAAAATAGTTATTTTGAATTTTTTTTTCTTATCGATGAGGTAATTTTGTCATTTTGCAGACCATATTTTTTTTTATTAAAATCAACAATTTTTTAAAATTCTTTAGTTTACTATTAACTCATCTTAGTCCAAACATTTATTTTCGGGTCCGAATTTGCTACTGCACAGCACCGTCAAGCATAGCTATGGACGGTCCGGATCGACCATCTATTTGAAACGGACTACCAACGATAAAAAACAAGAGGTCAAATTTTGAAGCACAAATCTCGATGCAAATCGAACGATCTGCATTCTGCACCCCCACGATATTGCGCAGTAGCATATTTGATTTCTTCATTTTCATCTAGAATAGTGATAATTGCTTAAAGTTTGAGAACACATAAGGGAGCAAAGCAGTATGAGGTATTAATGAAGCCATGTGATCACGCCTGACCGTGTTCATTGGATAAACTAAAAAACACAGCATTTTCTTGTTTGTTTTCAGGTTTTGTAATTTTACTAAATTTTAAAGCAATACTTTTGCTTGCTCTTTTATCATTTGAAAGATTCAATGTAGGATCACAAGTCATGAATTCACATTTTGCAGAGTATTTTGTATAGTAGTAATCGAATGATTCACATAATTTCAGAATTTACACGTAGAATTTCAAAATTATATGAACCATCCGATACTATTTTATTTTATAGAATATCTCGTCAAATATTATTAATCCATTAGCCATAGGTAGCAATACTTGGTAGCCATGTCTAAATAATAGGGTTTTCTTTTGTTGGGAAGAAATATATAAATTCAAAATGTATAATAAGAAATTCAAATTTGAAGAATTCAGTCTTGCAATTCAAGGTGGGTTTTTTTTCCAGCAAATTACACTGAATTTCAAAGATTAATTCTCAAAAGGGGGACTTGCATGCATCAAAATTTCAACACTGTATGTTTTTATTATTTTAGCTATAACTGAGATGAAAATTTTTGTAACAAAAGCTTAGAACAAAATCTACAACTTGAGTCTACTTGAGATTAAGTTATGCATAAGTGAGGTTATGATACTTTGCAAAACACTAAGCACGTAATACTTACCTTCCGTTTCTCTAATTTCAAAGTCCAAACGATCAATTCAAATTGTTGAATCTTATCTCATATTAAAATATTATTGGAGAGCGAATTTTATAATATTTTACATGTTTTATTATTGGAGAGCGATAAATTTTAAATATGAAAAATTTGGTCTCCTTGGAGATTTTATTACGAAGATTAAGTTAACGGTTTGGATAGATCGTTTGGAGTATTAAATTGAAAATATGAAGGTGAAGTTTATGTGCTTGATGCTTTGTGAAGATAAAAGTACAGCTTATCTCTATGTTTGGTTGATGAGTAAAGTTAAAGAGATATAAATTGCTATGTAAAGTTATGACATAAAAAAATATTTGTGTTTGGTTGTGTCAGTTGAGGAATAAAAGAGAATAACACTTTTTAGCATTTATTATTATTATTATTATTATTATCATTATCAATATTAAAAACTAATAGTGATCTTAATCACTTAATTATATTAAAAATAAAAAATAAAATATTTATATTAAAATATATTAAATAATCTTATATATATATACAATGATAATAATATTAGTATGAATATTTAATTATTATTAGTTTCTTCTTCATCATCATTATTATTATTAATTATTATCATTAACATTAACAATAACATCATCATTTTAAAAACTATTAAAGACCTTGATAAAAAAATTATACTACAAACAAAAATATATTTATATAAAATATATTAAATAATAATAAAAAAATAATGATAATTTAATAGATATAATAATATAAATAATAATAAAAATAATGATAATTTGATAGAAATATAATAATAAATAAATAAATAATTATAATATAGATAATAATAATAAATTAAAATATTTTAAAAATTATCTTACTAGAAAAAATGATTATATTAATTAAATAATAATTAAATATAATGATAAATATTTATTTTTAAGAAATATATTTAATAATAAATAATAAATATAATGATATGCATAATAAAGAAAACAATATGAAATAATGAAATTATTATAAAATAATTATTATATTACAATTATATTTATTATGATTATTATATTATTATTAAACAATGGCATAATAATATAATAATTCAAATTATGGGTCCCCGGAGGCATAACTTGAGAGAATAATTTATACTACATATCTAGGCTCTTTAAATTATGAAGACATAATTTTCTCTTATGTCTTCTTATAACTCTCTTATTTATTCATGTTTGGCTCCTTAAATAAGAAATAGAGGGTTTATTCCTCACTTATGCCGCAACCAAACATGAAATATTTGATGTTCTGTGAAGTACAGCAAAAAAAAGTGATTCTTTTCTACAGAGTAGACATCAGCATACAAAGAGCAGACAAAACAGGAGGATTTGCGCAGCACACATATCGCCTTTGGCTAGGAAAGAAACAAGTGAGAAAGCGATGCATGGTGTTGTCTGATATGGAATCTACTGTCATCACCCTGCAATTTAGTTGTCCATTTGATTCGAACGAAAGAGACTAAGAGAGGTGGTTTCATTTCTTATGTGATTTTATTATTTTTATTTCAATGTGTTTCCTTCTTAGTCATGAAGATGTTGTTATGTCAATCACGATTAAAGAAAGAAAGAAACACGGCGGATTTAAGCCATTCAAATATGTTAGAAAACGAACATGTTGTTATTATGTCTTCATTCTTTTTGGTATGTGTGAAAAGTTCAATTGAAATTGCATTCAAATCAAGTCGTTAAAACGAAAATTATCATTGCATTCAAATCAAGCAGTGCCGGAGCCATTTGAAGTCAGGAGTGTAGCTGAACTCTCTTGCAAAAAAAATTTCAAAAATAATTATATATCTTGTTTTTTTTTTTTCAAAAATGATCATATATTTTGAATTTTTTATACAAATGATCATACAAGATAATTTTTATTTAAAAATAACCATCAATTCTAACTCCTAGAAAAAAAATCGTAAATCTTCAACTCCTTACGAGAATCCTGAATTCTCCTTTGCTCGCAAGTTGTCAGATATCCAATATTTTTATTTTTTTCTTTTGAGAAAAGCCAGTAGGCAGATGTCCAATAATGTTAATATACGCTCTGATATAACTCGATGATATATTAATGGAATGCTCTTTGATCAATGACATGACACGTCCAAGAAATCCTTTCACAAAAATAGTGTTTTAATCACGGGGCGGATCGGGTACCCGTGGATACGACCCGTCCGGATCCACGGATCCACGGGTACGACGGGTCCACGGGTCCAACGGGGCGGGTCTCCATGGGTCCGAACCCAAAACCTTCAATCTGACCCGTGATAAACCCGGGTGGGTCGGGTTCGGATCAGTCCATTTTTCTATTTTTTTTTATTTTTCAAATATTTTGAATTTTTTTCGATTTTTTGAATTTAAAACTGCGTACTATTTTAATATATATATTTTTTTCGAATTTTTCTGAATTTTTTATTTTTTTATTTTTTTGTATTTTTTTTGAATTTCTGCACGGATCCACGGGTCGGACACGGGTCCAGACGAGCACGAATATACACGGGTCTGGGGGATTTGGGGCCAACCCGACCCGTGCTAGATCCGTGGATCCGGGATCCACGGGTCGGGTCGGTTCTGGGCACGGGCATGAATTGGGCACGGATCGGGCACGGATCGGGCACGGACGGATCCACGGGCGGGTAAACCCGCCCGGGTTATATTACAACTCTACACAAAAACAATCCGCACGGGACTAATATCATATGTAAAAGAAATTGAATAGCACAAAATTTGACACCTCAAAGTTAAGGCAAAAATTTGGGTGCTCCACTGACTGAGTACATCTGGATACTGCTCCTGGGGATGATTAGTGAAATTAAAATTAGAGAATTGAAAAAATAAAATTATTGTATATTTTTATAAAATAGAATGTATGTGATTGATGAAGTTGAATGCACTGAATACTCCGATGAAGTATGCAAGTTTTTGTCTAAACTTAATTTTGAGACTTTTGCCATCTCAAAACATCTAATATCAAATATTGAGATTTTTGCCACTAATACTTTACAAATTTCTTTGATTTTTTAAAGAGAAAAATAGAATTAATCTTAATAGCCGAATTGCCCCCTTCATTCGAATTAATCTCTCTCCCCTCCTAATCCTCCGTCGAGGTAGCAATCCAACAAAAAAGCAAGAAATCGTCTTGTTTCTAATCCTCTGCCGAGTTGCTATTTGCTTAATTACCAATCAAACAATCATGCAAAATAAATCAATTATTATGATCCGAACTGAGCTTTTTTTTTTGGGATTTTTTTCGTTTTGATGTTTTTTATCTCTTTCCAGGGGAAGCCACGTGAGTGGTTGCACAAGGAAACAAAAGAGGAAAACCATGGCTCCTTGGTTTGCGAATGAAGTAAATAAAATAAAAAAAAGAGATGAGATTTTTGGTTGATTTTTTTTTTCTCTCGTTGACTGGAAAGCACAAGGGACATTTCTTTCATGAATTATGCACAATGATAGGAAGAGGAAGGCATGAAGCAAGCAATGCTATGCATATGAAAATGGAGACGATAAAAGAGCTTGCATTGAATAAGTCGATTATGAAGTAGTGTAGATTCTTTTTTTGTGTGCATTGCGAGTGTTGCGAAGAGGATCAGAGAGAATCTGATCGAAGAAGGAGAAGAGAAATGATCGATGCTGGTATACAAAGAAGAATCTAACAGTGGTCCTCTTATTAAACAGATACAATACAAATGACATAATGGGAAATAAAAAAAATAGATCTGAAAAATATACAATATATTTAACATAAAAAATAGTCTATGGTGGCAAATCTCAATATTTGAGATTTAGATGTTTTGAGTGACAAAATTGTCAAAATTAAGTTTAAAGTGGCAAATTTCTAAATTAGATATTTTGAAGTGACAAATTTCTAATTTCCCTCATTTCTAATAGCGGTGAAACATTTCTTAAATATTTGAAAAAATAAATAAAAGAAAATTAAAAATTCTGGACCATCCGTCGCTTCAGCTGTGTTTTTAGGGAAGTTGCTTCATCTGTTGAGCAACTGATTATGGTTGTTATTCGAGCGAGTCGGGTCTAGCTTGAACTCGGTTCGTGAATTATACAAGCCAACTCGGCTCGAATCACTAGTGATGTTTGGAGCTAAAAATCCAGCTCGTATTCAACTCGCGAAAAACTCGAGTCGGCTCGTAACTCATTAATTAGCTCGAATTTACAATTCAGTTTGCTAAAATCTTATAAAATCATATCATTTATGCATTGAAATATTAACTAGAGCTAATTATGCAAGAATAAAATCGGCTATAATTTATATCAAAATAAAACAGAAGAAAATTATAAAAAAATTATAATGAAGATATCAACATATTACATGTCATATTAGGAGAATAAAAATTACGTGTAGTACAATAATTTAAGCTAGTTGACAGTAACTTAAACTCAGCTCGTAAATCATGTGAGCTACACAACTCGAGTCAGATTCGAATTTAATAGAAGCAGTCACATAGTCTTGAAATTTTTGCCCATCCCTACATCTGTCATTTCAGCACTAAAATCAAAATCCATTTAGATTCCACAGCGGGATCATGCAGAAACCATTTTTTTTCTCTGCTCCAAAAGTCATCTCATGTACTCTGCGATTAGAACAGAGCATTTAACATGCATAAGTATGTACATCAGTACGTGAGATGCCGTGGAGATCCTATTAAATATTAAATACCTGAATATAGAAATACCGGAATATATATTATCTTGAACTTAAAAAATATTCACAGTTCCTAAGTTGAATTTATTTCAGATGAGATCTTCTGCTGAGGAAGAATCGTTTCAAGCGAACAAATTCGCAGGATAGTTTCGAAATGCATGCTGACTACTAACATCTAATCTGATACTATTCAATGATCCTTTTTGTGCAAAACAGTTTCTGCGCGAGAGAAACACATGGCTCTATCAGTATTTACCAGTACCACCTCTGAGGTTGGCTTCATAACCTAAGAACAATATCTTAAAATTCTCAATGGTCAACAATGCACAAAGTAGTTCATATGATTCACTGGTCTATTTTAAGATTCATGTCATTGTTACTGTTGCCATCAAATCTATTTTATTTCAGCAAATTAAATTAGAGAAGACTAGAATTTGAAAATTTGTCAATTCTTTTGCGTCTATCACTCTTAAGTATTTTCTGATGTTCTTTTCATCAATTATTTCATTCCATTATATTCACTCTCAATTTCTATCCTTATTCACAATTATTTTTTGGGTACTTGCCTACTGGTCATCATATCACGAAGATTGTTGAGAATGAACAACACTTTGTGTCGTTCTGAGGCGGATTCAGAATTCTCGTTAGGGGTTCAAGAAACGGTTTTTTTCAGGGAGTTCGAAATGATGGCTATTCTTAAAAAAAATTATCTTATATGGTTATTTGTACAAAAAAAATTCAAATACATGCTCATTTTTGAAAAAAAACGTAAAATATGTGATCATTTTTGAAATTTTTTTTACAGAGAGATTTAGCTACAACTCCTGACTGCATGTGGTTTCTCCACTGGTGTCGTCGCCCCTCTAATTAGGATTATCTACAATATTTTTTGGTTCTCTTGTGTATATTCTTTTTTTTTTTCTGGAATTCTTGTATATATTGTTGTTAACTATCTATTTTCCCCCAAGTACATGTGCTTTGTTCCAATATCATATTTCTAATTTTTTTTTCATTTTCAGTTAACATAGTAGATGCATGAATTGAATTGAATGGTTATTAATTGTGATGCATGTAAATATCATTTTGTACTTCAGTTTGGTTTCGATTCACATTAAAATATAGACAAATTAGATGCTCCGTAGTGTGAATTCACATTCGGTAGAGTACTCTGTAGGATGAAGTACTCATTCAATATATTCGAAATTCGTACGTACGAATCTCAAAATTATATGAATCATTGAATGAATACTTCACCCTACAAGATACCCCACCGGAAACGAATTCCGTGTGGGATATGGTTGCCTCGTTTCAAAGACGAATACAAAATGATGCAACAATAAAGAGTGCAATCAAAATTCGATAAAGTGTCGCGACTTGGGCTCTGTTTAGTCACATCACCTTCGAAATTCAAATTTCGTATAGTATATAAATTATCAACGGTCTACAATGTGAAAAGTAATTCATATGAATCATTGATCTATTTCAAGTTTCTAGTCATTGTTATTGTATTAGTGAAGAGTTTGAAATTTGACAATTGTAAACTTCCAAGTACATATGCTTTTACTTCAATTGTAAACTCCAAAATCTCGTCATTGATCTTTTTGTACTTCAATTTGGTTTTGTTTCACGTTAAAAAAAAGATAGACAAATTAGTACAATTTGACTAGTAAAATAAAAATATTCTTAATAGAAAATAGCAAAACAATGTTAGCTCATTTTTTGTTGGAAATTAAGTTCTTTGAAGTTCGGATATGTTAGTAAGCTTTAATATAACATTTTTATGTTAATTTTTTCCCCGTTTTCATCAAAGAGAAACGATAAAATAAGTTTAGGCCATAGAAAATGCTACAAAATTTAACTCCTTCTCACATCATGAAACAAACGTCAGTTCAACTGTTTTTTTATCAAAACAAGTCATAACATTAAACAAATAAAACTTCTTGTAAATCATATACAAAAAATAATCAAAAATCAGGAGTAAACAAACTCTATACAACTTTGGTCATTCCTCAAAAACTTTAATTCCATTGTCAAGACTTTTCTATTCATACACAAATTCATCTTTCTGTTGCTCTTTGTTCTTACTGTTAGATTGAGAGTCCTCCATTTTCTTCTTTCTGCTGCTCTATTTCTCTTCTTGCTGCTCTCTGGTGGTGGATCATTCGCCTGTGCTGAAATTAACCAATCCAAGTTCTTGGTCATAGACTCTAATTATGGGTAAACAGTATGGTACGAATGAAAATGGTTGAGGAGGATTTGCACAGCCTTTCTTAGCACCTTGATCTCCATTCGTTTTGTAAAAAACAAATGATGGCACTGTCAGTTTCTATTTATTTCTATATAGTAATATATAAAGTTATATATGTAGTAATACATATAGTAATTTGAAAGACTAGTGAAATTCAAATAATTTGAAACAACAATCTAAGATTAGTGAAATTCAAAGATTAGTGAATATACTCTAAACCTAAGCCAAGCACGAGCCAAACAAGATAGCAGTGAATATTTCTAATGTATAGAACAACTCATTACCCTAAATCCTAAATTCTAAAACCTAAACCCTAAAACAAGTCATCAGTGAGTATATCCTAAATCAAATAAATTGAGAGTGCAATCATTCCAATATTGATCAGTGAATTGATTTTGGACTAATTGCAAAATTATCATTTTCAATTTTGGACTAATAAATAATAATGAACATTGAGCGAAGAGGTGAGGGTTTTGTTGGTACGTTCCTTTGAAATACGGGCGAAGGAGAGAAGAAGAGAGAAGAGATGGAAAAATGGTGCAGAAGAGGGAGAAAAGAGACGGAGAAATGGTGCAGAAAGCTTAAGGAGAGAAGAAGAGACGAAGCATTCAAGAAGAGGTAGACGAAACAAATAGACACAACAATTAATGAACTGAAAATGCATGTATATCAGTATATTTTTAATTACTAACTTTGATAAGATCGATCTATTTAATTTATTTTTGAATTTTTCAGAACACTTAAGGAATGCGACGAGACGTCATTTAATTAGTATAATTTTTATATAAGCATGATTTTATATAATTTTATATTTATATATGCATGATTTTATATAAGCATGGCGTAAGAAACGGTTAAAACGAAACGTAAAAAGTCGGTTGCGTTTGATTCGACAAAAATTCGAGAGTTTGCATTAAATGTTTCGCCTACTGAACACAACCAAAATCTCTTGCTTTAACGTTTTGACATTCGCGAATGAGCACAAAACGTTAAAACACAATGCGTTGACAGCTCTAACTTCAGATTGAAATCAAAATTAGATATGATGAGTGCCGAGTTTGGGCTATGTTTAATCACACTAAAGCTTTTATCTCAAATCTTAATTTGACGAAGAAAAAGATAAGGGATCATGAGCTCAGCTGAGTACAGAAATAAGCCTATGCCATTTTGATTGGGCTAACATGTATCTATCAAATTGGGTTGTACTGTTAATTTGAATAGATATTGAGCTTTGTAAGGAGTTATGGGACCACCTTATATGCCAACAGCCCAAGTCAGTTTAATATATTTTTTTCTTTTCTTTTTTTTTTTTATCAGACAATAAATCATTGATTCACTGTCATTAGGGCTCATCATCGAGTTGAGTTTGAGCGAGCCGACTCCAACTCGAACTCAACTCGGTAGTTATTTGAGCTGAGCTGATTCAAGTAACAAAGTTTCATTCGAGTTCAAATGTCAACTCGTACTGAACTCGATTTTACTCAAGCCAACTCGTATTCAGCTCAGTTAAAAAGTTTCTTTTATAGTTTAAATAGCTCAAATAGCTCAATTGAGCTCAAATCAGCAACTCAAATAACTCAACTTGCATGTCAGCTCAATAAGCAACTATAATAAGCTTAAGCAAAATAACAACTCAATTCGAAAGGCCCAAATAGTTTAAACTAGACAATATGCTAATTAAATTCGGAAGACTCATATACAAAGGCCCATATACGAGCTGAGTCTACGAGTCACTGAGAGAGTCAAATAGGAATTGAATAGAATTCGAGCTGGATTTGGCTCGAGTTGATTATGAACGAGTTTATCCGAACTGTTATCCGAGCGAGTCACGAGTCGTGACTTGTTTGTCCAGTCCTAACTGTGATGAAGTTTTATTCTATCTAACACACACAAAGAGAGGCACCAATGGATATGCACAGTGAAGTTTTAATTGCCAATTTATTATTCAAATTTGTGAACAGTGAACAAATTGACCCAGGTTCAAATTTGTGAATTTACCATCATCAATGTCACGTGCAAGAAAAAAAAAATAATAATCAAAGGATCAACATGTGGAATTCTTCCTCATACAGGGGTGAAGATGACACAATCGTACGTTTCTCTTTTAAGAAAATAAATGGACAATCAATCAACTATCCCGTCTTTTGCATCAGTTAAGACACGCATTTCATCATTAGTTAGAATTTAGAAATGATGACTGCACTACTAATTATTCGGATACTTCAAAATCAAGTCGCACCGCTTATCGAATATGTATCTGACGCGGATATGCGTGCGATACGGATGCGATACGCATCGGATACTCCACATGACGTATCGTATTATTTTAATATTGGAATACGGCAGGATACGGTAGGATATGACTGAGATACGACAGGATACAACACATGATACGACAGAATACGACACATGATACGACATGATACGGCTGGGATATTTTTCAGCGCGCAACGGTCATTATTTTGGTCATAACTCCTTCATCCGAACTCTGATTAAGCTGATTCAAAGTGCGTTGAAAAACTAAGAAAGAGCTTTATAATATTGTCTTATCATCTAGGATATTATATCTCTTGATTCTTACATTAAAATATACTAAATTAGAACAGTACCTTGAATTCTTACATAACAAACTTAATTTAATCTTAATTACTTCTAAAACCTACATAAACAATATATATCATTATTTTAGAACAAAATATTGGATAATGTGTATCTATAATGATTATTTAATATAAAAATCAAATATTTTAATATATAATGTGATTTTTTATTATTCTATATATACTCTCGTATTCTAGTTTTTTGAAAAATGACGTATTCTCGCACCCGCACTGTATCGGATACGATACCCGTACTCGTACCCGCACCCGTGCAACATAGCTGCACTACCTTATGCACATCTCAGTTGCACTTCATGTTTTAATATATCTGTCAGAAACTCTTTATACTATATAAGTATATATAAATATTTTATAAATAATTTTATTAGAATTTATAACTCTGAAAGTAATTTTAATTTTTTTTACTTATTTCTGAATTTTTTAACAAAACTTTCTTATAGTTATTTAAAAAAAATTAAACTATTTGTGTATTGAATATAAAATCAATATGATTGCACTATCATTGATGCAAAATCAATCTGATCGCAAATTTATTGATGACAATCAACGATTGCATTTGATTTGTATTTTAAAATTTTGTCCACAGTGGACTCACTCTTAAATAATATGTACATTGAGTATAAACACATTTAGGTGCAGATTAGGTGTGTGACATATGAGTGGAAAAATAATTTCTGTCACCATAACCTTAGGTAGTTTCTCGGATGCTTTTGCAGTTTAACAATGATTAATATTAATAATATGGACAATGTTTTGTAGATATCACATTTTATACCAACTATCGATACAGATTTTATTATGCACTTTTAATTGAATTATCATGCATATTATTTAATTTATTATGCACATTCTTTCTTTCTTTCCCTGGCACTCTAATTGAATTATCACCATAACCTCCTCTCTTTAATATTAATCTTGAGACTTCGATAATTTCAGAGCACTTTAAACTGTACTTTTTTATGAATGGTTGTTAATTACAATTTCTCCCTAGGCGTTGTGAATAGTAATTTGAAAATATCTCGGTCCGGAGCGGTTGGGTTCAAACTCGTCCGGATCACGTATTAAGATGGGTTACAAATTGGGACGGATCACGGATTAGATCTGATATTTTTTTGGGTGATTCTTAGAACCATCAGATCGACGGGTTGCTCGGGTTATTCAGACGGATCGGGACGGTCCGAACCTGACAATTGGTCGTTTTTTTTCAATTTTGTTGTGATCATTTTTTTGTTTTGGTGATTTTTTATATTTAAATAAACAAGTAAATAAATTTATTTCATCTGAATTTTTCAGAGGTAGATAAAAAAATACTAGGTGAAAGTTCGAACGTTTTTTTTTTGAATATCTTTGAACCAAATTTGGATACAATTGTTCGTGGGGAGTATAAGTAGAGTGTCAACGCAACGAAAAGATTTTTAGTTGCGTTAATTAAACGTAACGTTAACGCAAATCTCGCAAGTTTTTCTCCTATACGGCTATACCTAGCCGAGTTTGAAATTTCATGTACTGTTTGGTCTCCTTCTCTGAGATCATCATCATTTGTTTCCCTTTTTCCACTATACCTAGCCTAGTTTTTGTGATCTGGCCCTATTGTCGATATTTGTTGTGATGTTCATGTTTAGATGCTTGTATTTTTTGCAATATTGAAGTTAATGTATTTTATTTTTGCAATTTTATTTGAAATTATTTGTGTATTTGTACAAATATTTGTGTATTGTGCAATCAAAGAATCAAATAATTTGAACTGGTGATGCTGTTTGATGCAAAAAAATTAGACGTTTATTGCGTTTTGAACGTTTTAGTTCAACACAATCAAACACAAAAACAATTCTCTTGCATTTTTTAAACGAAACGCAAACACAAACAACTTTCTCTTACGTTTTTAAACAAAATATAAACGCAATTGCATAAATGTTTCGTTCGTTTGACACTCTTGTATAAGAATATTGGAGTCTGAAGTAGATTGGTAGGTTTGAAATTTCAACCATTATATAATACATTAAGGGAGGTGATACGTAGATACCATAGTTGATATCAACTAATGATACCGATTTTATTATGCACATTTAGTTGTGTTTGTTGTGTCTAACAATTTCTTTGTGCTTGTCGATTTGCAAAATTATCTTGAATTTTACCGTGCTTTGTGTTTTAGAATTTGTGTAGGAACATTATAGCAAACTTGGAGATGCAAAATAGGAGCAAGCATATTTCAAGAACAAGCATGCATCAATATTGTATTAGGACTTGAATGCAAAATTTGAGAAGGAAAACTTTAGAAATTTCTAGTGATGTGTTGAGAACAAGTGTAGAGCTCATCGCGATCTTTCCAACGCATCGAAAATGACCTCGATCGGAGCTACGGATCAAAAGTTATGGTCGTTTCAAGAATTGAAGATTACGCGAACAGCACAAACCGTCGGTGACGGTTGGCAACCGTCAGTGACGGTTCAGAAGCCATTTTTCTGCCCAAAATTTCCAGGAAAACCGTCAGTGACGGTTCAGAAGCCATTTTTCTGCCCAAAATTTCCAGGGCAACCGGCAGTGAAGGTTGGCAACAGTCAGTGACGGTTGACAACAGTCACACGACGGTTCGGGTATTTGATGTGTTTTCAAGCCCTAAACTCATCCGATATAAATATGGAAGGGTTGTATCCTCTTCCCTTGACCTAGCCTATCATTTCAAAACATTATAGCAGCCATTATTGACCATTAAAAAGCTCTAGATCTTGCTCTAAATCTATTTCTTGAGTGTGATTAGGAGACCAATCTCTTATATTTCTCTTTAGCCTTTGTGCATCTTTTGGCTTGGTTCTCTACCTTTGTGTGTCAAGAGACCAAGTTCAAACTTGTAATGGATATTCTTGTTGATTAGTGGAAACGGCTCGACCTTGTTACCGCGTCAGGGGGTCGGGAGTCCCGGAGACGTAGGCTCGTCAATAGCCGAACTCTGTTAACATATCGGTGTCTCTTGTGCATGATTGCTTTGTTTGCAATTTCTCATCTCTTCTCTATTTACTTTACTAGCTATATAATTTATTGAGAAGAATTGAATTGCTTGAATTGCTCGAATTAAATACGCTTCCGCAATTAGAATTTATTTAAGCTAAATTGGTATTAAGGTCTCTCAATTTAATTGTTGCAAATTCTTGTTAGAGAAATATACCAATTAAATTGTATTGATCTATTTAGCAATTGTCATTAGGAATTGAGGTTGTGAAAAATTTGCAAATAAGTCCTTGTAGTTGTCATAAACCGAAATTTGGTCATAACCTAGGTTGCCTAGGTTCAACAGTGTTATCCTGCACATTATTTGAATTATTATGCATGTTATTTTTTGTACCGAAATAGTTATATACATGTTATCGATTTTATTATGTATCTTTAGTGGAGTTATCATGCACATTATTTGAGTTATTATGCACGTTATTTTTTGTATTGAAATAGTTATACATGATATTTTTTGTACTGAAATAGTTACGGTATAACATGCATAATAACTCAAATAATGTGTAGGATAACTCAACTAAAAATGCATAATAAAATCGATATCAATAGTTGATATCAAACGTGATATCTACGAAACATTATCAATACATTAATTAATTAATAAAGTATGAAGTGTTTCAACATTTCCGAGGAGAGTCAGGGAGGACTAGGGTTCAACTTTTTTTTCTTCTCCTCATCCATGTGTGGATTTTCAAAGGGTTGTGAGTGGTGACCACCGGTTTTAGTGGGTCTGGTGCGAGTCCGAATCTGCTATTATTTTGAAAAAAATGAGGGTCCTAATATTTATTTACGGATCGTCAAATTAGAAATAGACAGACGAATTGATATAGGTGAAATTCAGGAGTAATTTTTATATTAATTTGATCCATTTATTATATTAAAAGAAGAGAAAGTAGGAAATCTCAATTCGTTTGGAGCAGGTTCGATCTGATTTTGCAGGTTAGATACGGGTTGTGACAGATTTTAGTCGGATTCTGCGGTTCGGATCGGATTCGGCACAGATTCTGCGGTTCGATCTTATTCGAATGAGTCAGCTAATTTACTCTCAGACCTGAATTCTCTCTCTCATTGGCACTACTTGTGTTATCACCCATATGAATTATTTAAATAAGGTAGCCCCAATTTGGTAACTTAATTATATTTATATATTTAATTTCAAAGATGCTAATATTTAGTTGCTTTCGTGAATGTAGGCGTTTGACTTCTTTAATACAACTGTTTTGACACCCACATATTATGTATGTTTACATCGAGCTCTAAAAATCTTGGCTAGTGTTATCATGTTCAAGGTACTTTGCTTTCCATTTCTTTCTAATTTGAAGATATTTAGCTAATTTGATAGGCCAAATATGTCTTACACCTAGAGGTGGCAGAATTCGATTCGACCTTCAAAGGTTTAGGTAGTCCTGCACAGATAGACTGATGTTAGATTTTGCACCTGGATTTAACCATGAAGATTATCTATATATAATACTTAAATTAACTTCAGAACAAACTAAGTCAAAACACATACATTTCTTCTTCAAAGGTCATTTGACTCGTGGTTGAAGAAGAAATGTATGTATTTTGACTTAGTTTATTCTCAAGTTAATTTAAGTATTATATCTAGATAATCTTCATGGTTGTACTCAGATGCAAACTCTAACATCAATTTATCTATGTAGGACTGTCTAAACCTTGGAAGGCCGAGTGAGGTTGAATGCTACATTTATGTAGGAGACGTGAGGAAGGTTGAAGTCGAAGCCATAGGAAAATTTAGATTATTATGTAGGACTGACTTCTATTTATATTTTGATGCATTAGTGGTTCCATCCTTTAGAAGAAACTTAATTTCTATTTCTTATCTGTACAAGGATGACTATGTATGTTCATTTAGTAATGAAAATTTCAGTTGTTTCAAAATTTAAATAAATTGCTTCTAATTATTTGTCTTCTTATAATAATCTCTATTTTCTTGAATTAAACACTTCACACTTCGAATTCCCACACATTGATACTAAAAAGTGTAATTAACTAAAAAGAATTATGCTACATTGCACAAGTATTTGACACATATTTCTAAGAAAAGAATCGAACGACTTGTGCCTAATGATATTCTCCAACCTTTAGATTTCAAAAACTCAAAAGAATGTGCAAATTGCGTAAAGGGAAAACAAACTAACAAGCACAAGTATGATGCCAAAGATGTAATGATGTCTTAGAATTGATACATACTGATGTAAACTGTAATTAGCCATAAGAAATACTAATTTAAGCAATTCTAACTTTCTAGGGACCAAATAGTAAATTTCACATTTTTTGTCAAATCAAATGGTTTTCAATTAGAGAACAATTTCTAAACTAAGTAACATGTAAATTAAATAGATAGAGTTTATAAATTGCAAACGAAGCAAGGAACAAGTGACACGCGAATTTTAACAGAGTTCGAATATTAACGATCCTACTCTTCGGGACACCAGATCCCCCGACGCGGTAATAGGGTCGAGGCGATTCACCAGCACCAAGGATTCTTTACAAGCTTGAACTTTGCCCTCTTACACACAAAGGATGAGAGACGAAGTCAAAAGAGTAGCCCGAAGAAGATAATAAATGGTAGAATTAATCTCTCAAGTCTCACACAAGTTTATAACAATTTTAGATCAAAAAAATTGAGTATAGCAAAGATTTAACAAGTAGTATTCAAAGCTCTTTAATGAAGATTGTTGGAATAGGTTTCTGATGATTTAATTGATGATAGAGAAAAGGGAAAGAGAACTCTTATTTATACTTCAAAACAATTGTGTTGTAGTTTTCAATTAAAATATTGTACAACATTTTGCAACGTTACATAATATCACTTATTATTAACTTTTATGTGTCAAAGTGATATTAAGAAAGCAAAATTAACTTAATAACATTATCAATTAAAGTTTTTTACATTTTGCAAAGTATCATTATGACCTTCAGACACATGAATTTAGCAATACTACTTTGGAAATTATAATTTATATTACATCACAATTGAATCAGAAAAAAAAACATGCATATCTGAATTATAAAAGAATTAAAGAAAAAATTAACAAGGTCAATAAGTGCGATTTACCTCTAGGGTTTACTATAAGTCCAGTAAGGACGATTTACCTCTAAGATTAGACATAAAATTAACAAGGCCTGTAATTGTGATTTATAAAAAAATTATCAGGTTACCCCTAGCAGTAAGTGAAGGATTCGATTTACCTCTAGAATTTACCAGTAAGGACGAGATGAGAGTAAGCAAGATCAGAGATGGTCATAATTAGACTTCGCCTCCACTTCTTTCATGATTTCAAGTTTCTCATTTGAGATGACAGTGCTATCTGATGAATCACGAAGAAACTAAAATTAAAAAATGACAAATAGATGAAAGAAGAGAGAGACACGAGTTTCACAAATGACAAATAGAATCTAGGATTTCACAAATAATGATGTTGTCTGAAAAATCGCGAAGAATCTAAGTTTTGCCTCCACTAGAACGGAAGGTAGCTCGATCTCTTTTTATTCACCAATAGCGAATAGATAGAGAGGCGAAACATGGATTTGGATGTATTCTTCGACACGGACAGATGACGAACAACAAATTCTTTTTTTTATTTCCGAAAAGCTTGTTAAATCTAATCGGACGGTTCAGATCAGATCAAACGAATGCTCTGCACGGAATTAAACAAGTTCTACGTTTCTTTTTTTATGCCAATTCTCAATCTGCATACCTTTCTGCTTCGACTACTAAACTTGTGATTGCTTATCCCGGCTATTACTCAACACCTTTTCTACTGTTGAAAAGTTCCCGGTGCTACATTCGCTCAAAGCTTGCTCTTCCAGAGCCGACCTAGGCGAATGAGAGTAGTTATCAACAAAAAAAAAAGTGCAGAGAATTCGGATTCCGCAGCTTTGGAGACGAGTTCTAGTTATGTCCTTTCTCTGCTTTGGACTATTGACCAAATAGGAAAAACTAACCTGGACACGGACTAGTCTTCTAACATGAAGCACGAAAGGCAACAGGTCGGAGGAAAATAGGAAATGTACCGAGATTCCGAGAATCTTCTGGGGGCCACCGAAAAGAACCGGGTTTATCCAATAATAAACTCATTGACGATGTAGGTAGGGTCAGCCGGTCAGGTCTCCGAAAGAACAAGTGGGGTTCAAATTCACTGGTGGGGTCAGGTTCGTTGCTTCGCGCGCTACATCTATGGCACGTGATCGGTGCTTGTTCACTCTGTTGTGTGATGTGTCGGGCTTGGATCTAGCATGCCACGTGGAAGGAAAAAGGCTTAGAAAGCGACAACGTGTCCCTACAAGCTGCGTGGGACCCAACCGTGTTGGTCCCAGTTGGTCTTTGTTGCAAGTAGGTGGTCCTATGTTATTTTCGTGGACACAGTGCATGGTTACATTAACTTGATATGTTGAAATATTGTTTTGGCTTTTCTCGGATGAGGTCATGACAGTCTTAATTTAAATAAATAAATAATTAATTAAGATGAATGATGTGAATTTTAGATATAATAAAAACATTTAGTAATCAGAGTTGTAATCAATTTAGAATTGGTAATGTCACAATTAATGCACTATATTATAATATGATTATATGTGATAAATTTGTGTGACATTACGAAAAAATGATTTTCTTCAATCTTCACTTAAGTCGGTTATAAATAAATCATGTGTAGAAGCGTCGTTTCATCCTCCGAATTAATTCGCCACTGTCTTTTTTAAAAATCGATTATAAATCAATACATCAACACTTCATTCAGTAAATTCGTTGTAGAAATTATCGATGTATAGCATCAGACATCTACTCCTTTTGTTTATTAATCAGTCGGTATAGAAGGATTTCTTTTGCATCCCCTCATATACACCCTTTATTAGAACTCTGATATAAAAAAACTAACATTAAAAAAATGTAGAAGTCGATTGAAATATTGTAACATATTTGTTTTGAGAATTGTATCTCCCTTTTTGTTTTTTTTTTTGTTTTTTTGTTGTTGAAGTTTAGAAATTTGTTTTGATATTATTTTGTAGAGTGAGCGAGTCTTCTATATATATATATGGGCGAAAATTTTAAAATACAAATCAATTACAATCGTTAATTGTCATCAATATTTATGCAATCACACTAATTTTGCATCGATAATTAATGGTACAATCAAATTAATTTTGATCCATATATGTAGAGCATAGTTTGTCTGTTTTGTATAAGATTTCTGCTCTCCTGAATTGTAGAGAGCAAATCATTGGTTTTGTTTAATTAATTAATTTACAAATGCTTCGAATATGCAGCTAACATTAATTAATAACAAAAAGATGATTTAGAACGTCACTTCGGTTTTAAAGAAAAGAACGTCACTCCCATATTAATTAATAAAAAATAGCGCCTTTAAGCACTGCATGTGCACTTTCGATAAGAGGACATTTAATTGTCGTCGCTTGCGTTACTGCAAATATGAGCCCTTTATTTGCATCAAAATTCGTCTTATTCTCAACTTATAATATCCAACTCCCTGAATCACATCACAGTTGGTCGTTTCCTATAGTGCACCAGATTTGAGTCGTTCGCATCATGATGTGCGTCATATTCCTAGAGAACATTCTCCATATAAATTAAAAAAATAATATAAAAATGGTAAAGAATAAAATAACATCCTCGCATGTACCGTCCCAACTTTCTCTGCACTTCTCTACTATCGTCTTCTCCAAAACTCGAACACACTTTCTCATTTCCCCACTACTTTCTCATTTGTTGTCAGCATCATTGTGGACCCTTTTATTCCGACAAACTTTTGGTCGCAAGGACCCGATCGACTCGACAACCACAGTTTGGAACTTTTTAAAGGTATGCACTAAAAGACCAACAAGAAGTCATATACTGCACTAAGTGACAAATACAAATTCATTCTCATTACACTATTATTGTTTGAATCAAAATAGAAGAAAAATGTACTAATATAAATATTTGTTTGACTCCTCACTGTTGTTATTTGTTCATTTTGGCAAGTGATAGCGAAGCTATTGCTCAATGAAGTAGGTTATATGCTTAACACCTCACTAATTTTGTTCTTTCAAATAAAATCGTAGTAATATAGTTAGTACAAACGAAACATTGCTGGAACACAACATATATATATGAATTGGACTACACAAATAAATTGCATCGACTTTGTTAAATTTATTACGATAATAATATACAACTCGCTTAATTTTGTAAATTTTAATTTGAGGATGGGCATATATTTACTTCGATAACTTTGTTAATTTATCAGTGAACTTTCAAGATGCAAAACCAGAGATTTGACTTGCTTTCCGACAAATTAATCGTCACAGTTTTCACACGAGTTGTCTCAAGCTCTCCTCAGCTTTTTGCCAATCTCTTGAGCCTCAAGTTGACGTAATCAATATACTTTATCCTTTATACTAATTTGTTCATGGAGCTAGCTCTCCTGGGAGTTCACATTAATTATTTGTCATATAACTCTGTGATAATACGTACGTATTTATGGTCGAAATTGTACATATATATATATATATATACACACACACACACACACATTAAAGAAAAAAATACGTAATTAATTTCACTCTATTTGTTGTTGTCTCTTGTTTGTACATATGCAAATGGTTCTTTGAATTGTCAAAGGACCATATAGTCAAAGAGAACATAACATTAGATGGGGAATACCCAGCATGGTATATGGCAGAGAGAGGATAGAAAATTCTAAATGATTGTGTAGATGTTGGTAATAAGGAGTGTTGCTTCATTCTTGCAGTGGTAACAGTCAAATTTTTTTTTGATATACACTTCATCATGTATTAATAATTAATTGAATTATCAATATTAGTATGCAGTTTAATTATAATTCTAAATTTTATACCGACAACTATGTTTGGGGAAGCCACTGCAGTAAGATGAACGTAGCTGCTTTCTAAATCCATTGAGAGAGGACACAAGACATCACTGTAGTTAAGGAACATCTAGAATGTTCGACTCTATGGGCATGCTTCTCAACCCGATTAATTTTCTCACAATGATCATGACTAGTTTTTGATGCTTCGGGAGGACGTCAGGAAATACATCGGGTGGAAAATATGGCAACCTCCAGAGAAGAGACATAAGTGCTTCATTATAGACTGCAGGATAACACTCTTGGAATGGTAGCAGCTTATGATCTTTTGTAGTGTTGCGTGCAGACAATATTTTGAACACATTCATCTCTGTGGGCATCAATGATAGAATTATTTTTGCATATGTGATGTACATATTTTGGCATTGTTTGTTATTTTTGCGTGGCATCAATTTGAAGAAAAAATTGTAATTATTAAGTGTTATTTATATACTTTGTTTTTGTGATACTTGGTTAAAATAATTAAAGTAATTAAAATCTTTGATGTGGATTTGATTTGAACAGAGGATAAAATCTTGATGTGAAAAAATGGTTCCTAGGGTTCGAACCCAGAGCTTCACAGTCCAGAGCATCTTAGACATAATCTCACTCACCTGTTGAGACTTATAGCTTTCCTGTAAAGTTCTTGTTGTGTTTTTATTTAACATGCCCGTATGCCAATACACATTCGCACCTATTTGTAACTCTAATTCCTCTCAAGCCCTAAATACCTCGCATCTCTCTCTCTCTATCTCTCTCTCTTCTTCTTTGTAAACCCTAGCATGTTGTTTATCTCCACTTCTCTGCCCCCACACTCATTCTCTCTCCTTCCCACTATGACGGGCATCTCTTCCCCTACTGCTTCTTTTCTCAAACCATGTTGTTGTCCGAGCCTCGCCTGTTTCAAGTCCGTAACGCCGGAGCGTGCTCCTTTTCTAGCCTTTATTTAAGGATAGATACTTTCTTTTGATCAGATCGCGATTCTCTCTTTTTACAATCTCCCTTAATGCATTTGATTTGGGATATTAAGGGATAAATAAGGGTGCTAATTTGGAATTTTTTTTAAATTTGTGCTAACCTTTTCATTTGGGATTATTAAGGGAGAAATAGGGATGCTAGCATAGCATGAAGTGCTATGGTATACGATCACTCGATTCGTAGCGACTTGACGAGGTATGGAAGGACTTGTTGTTATGTATCTTCCCTAGGCTTTTTGTATGAAGTCATGGTATCATCTTTTCGCCTAATTTTGATTGTTTTGTGTTATTTTGTAGGATTATCAAATAATTTATAGTCATAGGTATGCAAATATTCTTATGTTTAGGAAGAGAGTAACTGCTTCTCTAATGAAAATGATACGAGGCAGCACTATCACGATATATATGATTTCACTTTTAGTTGAAGCTTCTTCCATTCTTCAACATACAAGAAAACTGAGATGCAACATTTAGGTTGTGTGTTGTCTTCTAATGAGATGAGATATATAAGTGAATCTTTATTTGTGTATACTTGTTAGAAAACTAGCCGGTCCACCCACTATCATTGACTATATGATGAAACTATTTTTTCATCTCCTAAGTAAGTATAGATGGTTTCACTTTAAGTTGTTTATGATTTGGATATTGTATACTTTTCATATTTGAATATTGCAAACTTTCCAGAAACTCACTCCATTATAAATTAATTCATTTGATTTTCGTCTTTTGGATTTGCAAATTGCATATAAGGGCAGTCATCGCTATAGTTCAAGATAATATTCTTTTTCTTATTGAAGTACTCTGATGAATGCATAAAAAATTATGTCATATACAAGAGAAAAAGAAAAAGATGGAGAAATAGTGGTGTCAAAATCATATATCTTTCCTTCAAGTATTTGGATAGTGCATACTTCGTTTGATATCACAAGTGGTTAACGAGGCATGGGATGAATTGAAAATTGAAGTACTCTTCCGACCAAATTGATGCATAATGATGATTTAATTTTCTTATTTTGGATTGCAAACTGAAATGGAGAAACTTCTGGAAGCCTGAAAGAAGTGGTTATTTTATCTCCTTCTTCTTTGGCATTTATTTTAAATTGTAGTATTAACTGTTTGTTATTTGTCTAAGTTTGTATCTCAGTATTTTTGTAGGGATTATTTATCGAATTAACGAGACATGGGAGAAATTAGAAATGATAATTGTATAAAACAATGGTAGTCATCACTTGATTCGTAGCGAATTATGAGGCATGAGAGGAATTGAAAATGATAATTGTATAATACAAGGGTAGTCATGACATGGAAGAATATTATAATCCAACTAAGTATGTAATTGTTTTGGTTGAATTGATATCATGGATATTATAATTAATTATTTTGTTGTTGATTAGTAATACTTTTGATGTATACATGATCTAGATGCATGTGTAATCATGTTTACTTAATGTTGATGACATGATCTGAACGTTTTATTAATTGTTGTGTACATCAGGTTGTATATATATATTATTAGTGTTAATTATAGCGAACTAGCAGAAAGAGGCTAGCCATGTAAGAAACAAAAACTTTCTAAAAATGCTGCTATTCTACGACAGATATTATCAAAGAAAGAGTGTAATTTAGAGTATATATTACACCGGGTACTTTCAGGAAAACACCACAAGACATCATAACCTACTACGGGATGAGTTTCTTCTCCGAGTACTTCATTTAAGGGTGGTAAACATTTTAGTAAAACACCACGGAGAAGCATAGAATACCACTCTGAGTGCTTCATGTCTGAGTACTTCACTTATGGGTGGTAATCATTCAAGAAAACACCACAAAACATCTTATCCTTCTACGTGAAGGGTTTCTGGTCGGAGTACATCATTTATGGGTGGTAACCGTTCAAGAATACATCACAAATCATCTAATCCGACTAACAAAAGGGTTTCTGGTCTGAGTACTGCATTTATGGGTGCTAACCTTTCAATAAAACTTCGCAAAGCATCATAGCCTAGTACGAGAAGTGTTTCTTCTTCGAGTACTTCATTTAAGGGTGCTTACATTTCACTAAAATACCAGGGAGAAACATAGAATACACCACAAAGCAACTTATACTACTTAGCAAAGTGTTTCTGATCGAGTACTATATTTATGGCTGGTAACCTTTCAATAAAATTCAACAAAGCATCATAGCCTAGTACGAGAAGTGTTTCTTCTTCGAGTACTCCACTTAAGGGTGGTTACCTTTCACTGAAACACCAGGGAGAAGCATAAAATACCACTTTAAGTGATTCATGTCTGAGTATTTCATTTATGGGTGGTAATCATTCGAGAAAACACCACAAAGAATCTTATCCTACTACCATAAGCATTTCTGATCCGAGACTTCATTTATGGTTGGTGAACTTTCAAGAAAACACTACAAAGCATCATAACTTACTACATGAAGTGTTTCTTCTCTGAGTACTTCGTTTATAGGTGGTAACCCTTCAAGAAAACTCCACAAAGCATCATAGCCTACTACGAGAAGTTTTTCGACTTTGAGTAATTCATTTAAGGGTGGTTACCTTTCACTAAAACACTAGGAAGAAGTATAGAATGACACTCTAAGTGCTTCATGTATGAGTACTTCATTTATGGGTGGTAACCATTCAAGAAAACACCACAAAACATTTTATCCTTCTACATGAAGTGTTTTTGGTCAGAGTACATATTTTTTTATGGGCGGTAAAAATTCAAGAATACACCAAAACATCTAATCCTACTAAGCAAAGTGTTTCTAATCCAAGTATTGCATTTATGGATGGAAACCTTTCATTAAAACTCAACAAAGCATCATAGTGTAGTACGAGAAGTGTTTCTTCTTCGAGTACTTCATTTAAGGGTGGTTACCTTTCCCTAAAACACCAGGAAGAAGCATAAAATACCACTATAAGTGATTCATGTCCGAGTACTTCATTTATGGGTGCTAATCATTCAAGAAAATACCACAAACAATCCAATCCTACCACGAGAAACTTTTCTGATCCGATATTTTATTTATGGGTGGTAAATTCAGGAAAACTTCACAAGGCATCATAACCTACTATGGGTTGTGTTTCTTCTTCGAGTACTTCGTTTTAAGGGAGGTAACATTTCAGTAAAACACCAGGGATAAGCATAGAATACCACTCTGAGTGCTTCATTTCTGGATAATTCATTTATGGGTAGTAACTATTCGAGGAAACACCACAAAACATAGAATCATAACCAACTACGGGAAACGTTTCTGAACCGATACTTTATTTATGAGTGGTAAACTTTCAGAAAAACACCACAAGACATCATAACCTACTACGAGATGTGTTTCTTCTCCGAGTACTTCATTTAAGGGAGGTAACATTTCAGTAAAACACCAGGGAGAAGCATAGAATACCACTCTGAGTGCTTCATGTCTGAGTACTTCTTTTATGGGAGGTAACCAATAAAGAAAACACCACAAAGTATATTATCCTACTACGTGAAGTATTTCCGGTTGGAGTACATCATTTATGGGTGGTAACCATTCGAGAATACACCACAAAACATCTTATACTACTTAGCAAAGTGTTTCTGATCGAGTACTGTATTTATAGATGGTAACCTTTCAATAAAATTCCACAAAGCATCAAGCCTAGTACGAGAAGTGTTTCTTCTTCGAGTACTTCATTAAATGGGGGTTACCTTTCACTAAAATACCAGGGAGAAGTATAGAATACTACTCTAGGTGATTCATTTATGGATGGTAATCATTTATGAAAACACCACAAAGAGTCTTGTCCTACTACGAGAAGCGTTTCTGATCCGAGACTTCAATTATGGTTGGTAAACTTTTAAGAAAACACCACAAAACATCATAACCTACTAAGGAAAGTTTTAATTCTCCGAGTACTTCGTTTAAGGGTTGTAACCTTTCAAGAAGACTCCACAAAACATTATAACCTCCTACGAGAAATTTATCTTCCACGAGTATTTCATTTAACGGTGGTTACCTTTCACTAAAACACCAGGGAGATGCATAGAATGACACTCTAAGTGCTTCATGTCTGAGTACATCATTTATGGGTGGTAACCATTCAAGAATACACCAAAGCAAAGTGTTTCTGATCAAGTACTGCGTTTATGGCTGGTAACCTTTCAATAAAATTCCACAAAGTATCATACGCTAGTACGAGAAGTGTTTCTTTTTTGAATATTCAATTTAACGGTGGTTACCTTTCACTAAAACACCAGACAGAAGAATAGAATACCACTCTAAGTGATTCATGTACGAGTACTTCGTTTATGGATGAAAATCATTCAAGAAAACACCACAAAGAATCTTATCCTACAACGAGAAGTTTTTCTGATCCGAGGCTTCATTTATGGTTGGTAAACTTTCAAGAAAATACTACAAAGAATCATAACCTACTACGGAAATTTTTTCTTCTCCGAGTACTTCGTTTATGGGTTGTAACATTTCAAGAAGACTCCACAAAGAATCATACCCGACTACGAGAAGTTTTTCTTCTGCGAGGGGTGGTTACCTTTAACTAAAACATCGGGGAGAAGCATAGAATGACACTCTAAGTGCTTCATGTCGGAGTACTTCATTTATGGGTGGTAACCATTCAAGAAAACACCACAAAACATCTTATCCTTCTACCTGAAATGTTTCTAGTCATATTACATCATTTATGGGTGGTAACCATTCAAGAATACACCAAAGCAAAGTGTTTCTGATCTGAGTACTGAATTTGTCGATGGTAACCTTTCAATAAAATTTCACAAAGCATCATAACCTAGTACAGGATGTGTTTCTTCTCTGAGTACTACATTTAAGGATGGTAACATTTCAGTAAAACACCAGACATAAGCATAGAATACCACTCTAAGTGATTCATGTCCGAGTACTTTGTTTATGGATGAAAAACATTCAATAAAATACCACAAAAAATCCTATCCTACAACGAGAAGTTTTCTAATCCGAGGCTTCATTTATGGTTGTTAAACTTTCAAGAAAATACCACAATGAATCTTATCCTACTACGTGAAGTGTTTCTGGTCGGAGCACATTATTTATGGGTGCTAACCATTCAAGAATACATCACAAAGCATCTTATTATACTAAGCGAAGTGTTTCTGATCTGAGTATTACATTTATGGGTGGTAACCTTTCAACAAAACTCCACAAAGCATCAACCAATTGTGTTTCTTCTTCAAGTACATCATTTAAGGGGCTACCTTTCACTAAAACAACAGGGAGAAGAATAGAATATCAATCTAAGTGATTCAAGTCCTAGTACATCGTTTATGGATGGTAATCATTCAAGAAAATACAACAAAGAATCTTATCCTACTACGAGAAGCATTTCTGATCCGAGACTTTATTTATGGGTGGTAAACTTTAAGAAAAACACCACAAAGCATCTTAACATACTACGAGATATGTTTCTTCTTCGAGTACTTCGTTTGAGGGTGGTAACAGTTCAAGTAAACACCAGGGAGAAGCAAAGAATACCACTGAGTGCTTCATGTCTGAGTACATTTATGGGTGGTAACCATTCAAGAGAACACCACAAAACATCTTATCCTTCTACATGAAGTGTTTCTGGTCAGAGTACATCATTTATGGGTAGTAACCATTCAAGAATACACCAAAGCATCTAATCCTACAAATCAAAGTGTTTCTGATCTGAGTACTGCATTTATGGGTGGTTACCTTTCACTAAAACACCAGGGAGAAGCATAGAATACCACTCTAAGTGATTCATGTCCTTGTACTTCGTTTATGGGTGGTAATCATTCATGAAAACACCACAAAGAGTCCTATCCTACTACGAGAAGAATTTCTGATTCGAGGCTTCATTTATGGTTGGTAAACTTTCAAGAAAACACCACAAAGTATCATAACCTACTACGAAAGTTTTTCTTCTCCGAGTACTTTGCTTATGGGTTGTAACCTTTCAAGAAGACTCCACAAAGCATCATACCCCACTACGGGATATGTTTCTTCTCCGAGTACTTCGTTTAAGGGTGGTAACAGTTCAGTAAAATACCAAGGAGAAGCATAAAATACCACTGAGTTTCATGTCTGAGTACATCATTTATGGAACCATTCAAGAAAACACCACAAAACAATTTATCTTACTATGTGAAGTGCTTCTCGTCAGAGCACATCATTTATGGGTGCTAACCATTCAAGAAAACACCTCAAAGCAATTTATCCTAATATGTGAAGTGCTTATGATCGGAGCACATCATTTATGGGTGCTAACCATTCAAGAATACACCACAAAGCATCTTATTCTACTAAGCGAAGTGTTTCTGATCCGAGTACTACATTTAAGGGGGCTACCTTTCACTAAAACACTAGGGAGAACTATTGAATGCCACTGTAAGTGATTCAAGTTCGAGTACTTCGTTTATGGGTGGTAATCATTCAAGAAAATACCACAAAAAATTCTATCCTACTATGAGAAGAATTTCGGATTCGAGACATCGTTTATGCGTGGTAAACTTTAAGGAAAACACCACAAATCATCATAACCTACTACGAGATGTGTTTCTTCTCCAAGTAATTCGTTTGAGGGTGGTTACAGTTCAGTAAAGCACCAGGGAGAAGCAAAGAATACCACTAGGTGCTTCATGTCTGAGTACATCATTTATGAGCGGTAGTCATTTAAGAAAACACCACAAAACATCTTATCCTTCTTAATGAAGTGTTTATGGTCAGAGTACATCATTTATGAGTGGTAACCATTCAAGAATACACCAAAGCATCTAATCTTTCATTAAAACTCCATAAAGCATCATAGCCTAGTACGAGAAGTGTTTCTTCTTCTAGTACTTCATTTAAGAGTGGTTATCTTTCACTAAAACACCAGGGAGAAGCATAGAAAACCATTCTAAGTGATTCATGTCCGAGTACTTCGTTTATGGGTGGTAATCATTCATGAAAACACCACAAAGAATCCTATCCTACTACGAAAAGCATTTCTGATCCGAGGCTTCATTTATGGTTGGTAAATTTAAAGAAAACACCACAAAGCATGATAACCTACTACGGGAAGTTTTTCTTCTCCGAGTACTTCATTTATGGGTTGTAACCTTTTCGAGAAGACTCCACAAAGCATCGTACCCTACTACGAGAAATTTTTCTTCTTCGAGTACTTCATTTAAGGGTGGTAACATTTCAGTAAAACACCCGAAAGAAGCATTGAATACCACGCTAAGTGCTTCATGATTGGGTACTTCATTTATGGGTGGTAATCATTCAAGAAAACACCACAAAACATCTTATCCTTCTATATGAAGTGTTTCTGGTCATAGTACATCTGGTTACCATTCAAGAATAAACCAAAGCATCTAATCCTACTAAGCAAAGTGTTTCTGATACGAGTACTGCACTTATGGGTGGTAATCTTTCAATAAAACTTCACAAAGCATCATAGCCTAGTACGGGAAGTGTTTCATTTATGGGTGGTAAACATTCAGGTAAACACCACAAGGCATCACAACCTACTACGGGATGTGTTTCTTATCCGAGTACTTCGGTTAAGGGTGGTAACATTTTAGTAAAACACCTGGGAGAAAAATAGAATGCCACTCTAAGTGCTTTATGACTGAGTACTTCATTTATGGGTGGTAACCATTCAAGAAAACACCACAAAACATCTTATCCTTCTACATGAAGTGTTTCTGGTTAGAGTACATCATTTATGGGTAGTAACCATTCAAGAATACACCAAAGCATCTAATCCTACAAATCAAAGTGTTTCTGATCTGAGTACTGCATTTATGGGTGGTTACCTTTCACTAAAACACCAGGTAGAAATATAGAATACCACTCTAAGTGATTCATGTCCTTGTACTTCGTTTATGGGTGGTAATCATTCATGAAAACACCACAAAGAGTCCTATCCTACTACGAGAAAATTTCTGATCCGAGGGTTCATTTATAGTTAGTAAACTTTCAAGAAAACACCACAAAGTATCATAACCTACTACGGGAAGTTTTTCTTCTCGGAGTACTTTGCTTATGGGTTGTAACCTTTCAAGAAGACTCCACAAAGCGTCGTACCCCACTACGGCATATGTTTCTTCTCTGAGTGCTTATTTTAAGGGTGTTCACAGTTCAGTAAAAAACCAGGGAGAAGCATAAAATACCTATGAGTGTTTCATGTCCGAGTACATCATTTATGGGTGGTAACCATTCAAGAAAACACCTCAAAGCAATTTATCCTAATATGTAAAGTGCTTCTGGTCGAAGCACATCATTTATGGGTGCTAACCAATTAAGAATACACCACAAAGCATCTTATTCTACTAAGCGAAGTGTTTCTGATCCGAGTACTACATTTATGGGTGGTAACCTTTCAAGAAAACTCCACAAAGCATCATATCCTAGTATGAGAAGTGTTTCTTCTTCGAGTACTTCATTTAAGGGGGTTACCTTTCACTAAAACACCAAGGAGAAGTATTGAATACCACTGTAAGTGATTCAAGTCCGAGTACTTCGTTTATGGGTGGTAATCATTCAAGAAAACACCCCAAAGAATCCTGTCCTACTACGAGAAGCATTTCTGATCCGAGACTTCATATATGGGTGGTAACTTTAAGGAAAACACCACAAATCATCATAACCTATTACGAGATGTGTTTCTTCTCCGAGTACTTCGTTTGACGGTGGTAACAATTCAGTAAAACACAAGGGAGAAGCAAAGAATAGCACTGAGTGCTTCATGTCTGAGTACATCGTTTATGGGTGGTAACCATTCAATAAAACACCACAAAACATCTTATCCTTCTACATGATGTGTTTCTGGTTAGAGTACCTCATTTATGGGTGGTAACCATTCAAGAAAACACTACAAAGAATTCTATCCTACTACGAGAAGAGGTTCTGATCCGATACTACATTTATGGGTGGTAAACTTTCAGGAAAACACCACAAAGCATCAGAACCTTCTACGGGTTGTGTTTCTTCTCCGAGTACTTCCTTTGAGGATGGTAACTGTTCAGTAAAACACCAGGGAGAAGCAAATAATACCACTCCTTTCTTCATGTTTGAGTAACCATTCAAGAAAACATCACAAAGCATATTATCCTACTACGTGAAGTTTTTTTGGTCTGAGTACATCATTTATAGATGATTATCATTCAAGAATACACCACAAAATATTTTATTCTACTTAGCGAAGTGTTTCATGTCTGAGTGCTTCATTTATGGGTGGTAACCATTGAAGAAAACACCACAAAGCATCTCATCCTACTACGTAAAGTATTTCCGGTCGGAGCACACCATTTATGGGTGCTAACCATTCAAGAATACACCACAAAGCATCTTATTCTACTAAGCGATGTGTTTTTGATCCGAGTACTACATTTATAGGTGATAACCTTTCATTAAAACTGCACAAAGCATCATAGTCTAATACGAGAATTGTTTCTTCTTCGAGTACTTCACTTAAGGAGGCTACCTTTCATTAAAACACCAGGGAGAAGTATAGAATACCACTCTAAGTGATTCAAGTCCGAGTACTTCGTTTATGGGTGGTAATCATTCAAGAAAATACCACAAATAATTATATCCTACTATGAGAAGCATTTCGGATCCGAGACTTCGTTTATGCGTGGTAACCTTTAAGGAAAACATCACAAATCATCATAACCTACTACGAGATGTGTTTCTTCTCCAAGTAATTCGTTTGAGGATGGTTACAGTTCAGTAAAGCACCAGGGAGAAGCAAAGAATACCACTAGGTGCTTCATGTCTGAGTACATCATTTATGGATGGTAGTCATTTAAGAAAACACCACAAAACATCTTATCCTTCTACATGAAGTGTTTCTGGTCAGAGTACATCATTTATGAGTGGTAACCATTCAAGAATACACCAAAGCATCTAATCTTTCAATAAAACTCCACAAAGCATCATAGCCTAGTACGAGAAGTGTTTCTTCTTCTAGTACTTCATTTAAGAGTGGTTATCTTTCAATAAAACACCAGGGAGAAGCATATAATACAATTCTAAGTGATTCATGTCCGAGTACTTTGTTTATGGGTGGTAATCATTCATGAAAACACCACAAAGAATCATATCCTACTACGAAAAGCATTTCTGATCCAAGGCTTCATTTATGGTTGGTAAATTTCAAGAAAACACCACAAAGCATCATAACCTACGGGAAGTTTTTCTTCTCCGAGTAATTCGTTTGAGGGTGGTTACAGTTTAGTAAAGCACTAGGGAGAAGCAAACAATACCACTAGGTGCTTCATGTCTTAGTACATCATTTATGGGTGATAGTCATTTAAGAAAACACCACAATAACCTTCTTCATGAAGTGTTTCTGGTCAGAGTACATCATTTATGAGTGGTAACCATTCAAGAATACACCAAAGCATCTAATCTTTCAATAAAACTCCACAAAGCATCATAGCCTAGTACGAGAAGTGTTTCTTCTTCTAGTACTTCATTTAAGAGTGGTTATCTTTCACTAAAACACCAGGGAGAAGCATAGAATACCATTCTAAGTGATTCATGTCCGAGTACTTCGTTTATGGGTGGTAATCATTCATGAAAACACCACAAAGAATCCTATCCTACTAAGAAAAGCATTTCGGATCCGAGACTTCGTTTATGCGTGGTAAACTTTAAGGAAAACACCACAAATCATCATAACCTACTACGAGATGTGTTTCTTCTCCAAGTAATTCGTTTGAGGGTGGTTACAGTTCAGTAAAGCACCAGGGAGAAGCAAAGAATACCACTAGGTGCTTCATGTCTGAGTACATCATTTATAGGTGGTAGTCATTTAAGAAAACACCACAAAACATCTTATCCTTTTTCATGAAGTGTTTCTGGTCAGAGTACATCATTTATGGGTGGTAATCATTCAAGAATACACCAAAGCATCTAATCCTACAAATCAAAGTGTTTCTGATTCGAGTACTGCATTTATGGGTGGTAATCTTCCAATAAAACACAAAGCACCATAGCCCAGTACGAGAAGTGTTTCTTCTTCGAGTACTTCATTTAAGAGTGGTTACCTTTAACTAAAAAACTAAGGAGAAGCATAGGATACCACTCTAAGTGATTAATGTCCGAGTACTTCATTTATGGGTGGTAATCATTCACGAAAACACCACAAAGAATCATATTCTACTACGAGAAGCATTTCTGATCTGAGTCTTCTTTTATGGTTGGTAAACTTTCAAGAAAATAACACAAAGCATCATAACTCACTACGGGAAATTTTTTTCTCCGAGTACTTCGTTTATTGGTTGTAACCTTTCAAGAGACTCCACAAAGCATCGTACCCAACTACGAGAAGTTTTTATTCTTCGAGTACTTCATTTAAGGGTGGTTATCTTTCACTAAAACACCAGGGAGAAGCATAGATTACTACTCTAAGTGGTTCATTTATGGGTGGTAAACTTTCAGGGAAACACCACAAGGCATCACAACCTACTACGGGACAAGTTTCTTCTCCGAGTATTTCGTTTAAGGGTGGTAACTTTTAGTAAAACACCCGAGAGAAGCATAGACTACCACTCTAAGTGCTTCATGACCGAGTAGTTCATTTATGAGTGGTAACCATTCAAGAAAATACCACAAAACATCTTATCCTTCTACATGAAATGTTTTTATTCATAGTACATCATGTATGGGTGGTAACCATTCAAGAATACACCAAAGCATCTAATCCTACTAAGCAAAGTGTTTCTGATACTAATATTGCACTTATAGATGGTAACCATTGACGACAACACCACAAAGCATCTTATCCTACTACGTAAAATGTTTCTGGTCGGAGCACATCATTTATAGGTGCTAACCATTCAAGAATACACCACAAAGCATCTTATTATACTAAGCGAAGTGTTTCTGATTCGAGTACTGTATTTATGGGTGGTAACCTTTCAATAAAACTCCACAAAGCATCTTAGCCTAGTACGAGAAGTGTTTCTTCTTCGAGTACTTCATTTAAGGGGGCCACCTTTCACTAAAATACCAGGGAGAAGTATAGAATATCACTCTAAGTGATTCAAGTCCATGTACTTCATTTATATGTGGTAATCATTCAAGAAAACACCACAAAGAATCATATCCTTCTACGAGAAGCATTTCTGATCCGAGACTTCATTTATGGGTGGTAAACTTTAAGGAAAACACCACAAATCATCATAACCTACTACGAGATGTGTTTCTTCTTCGAGTACTTAGTTTGAGGGTGGTAACAGTTCAGTAAAACACCATGGAGAAGCAAAGAATACCACTGAGTGCTTCATGTCTGAGTACATCATTTATGAGTGGTAACCATTCAAGAAAACACCACAAAACATCTTATCCTTCTTCATGAAGTGTTTCTGGTCTGAGTACATCATTTATGGGTGGTAACCATTCAAGAATACACCAAAGCATCTAGTCCTACAAATCAAAGTGTTTCTGATCCGAGTACTACATTTATGGGTGGTAATCTTTCAATAAAACTCCACAAAGCATCGAGAAGTGTTTCATCTTCGTGTACTTTATTTAAGAGTGGTTACCTTTCACTAAAACACCAGGGATAAGCATAGAATACCACTCTAAGTGATTCATGTCCGAGTACTTCGTTTATGGATGGTAATCATTCATGAAAAACCACAAAGAATCCTATCCTACTACGAGAAGCATTTCTGATTCTAGGCTTGATTTATGGTTGGTAAACATTCAAGAAAACACCAGAAAGCATCATAACCTACTACGAGAAGTTTTGCTTCTCCGAGTACTTCGTTTATGGATTGTAACCTTTCAAGAAGACTCCACAAAGCATCGTACCCTACTACGAGAAGTTTTTCTTCTCCGAGTACTTCGTTTAAGGGTGGTAACATTTCAATAAAACATCCGGGAGAAGCATTGAATACCACTCTAAGTGCTTCATGACTGGGTACTTCATTTATGGCAGGTAACCATTCAAGAAAACACCACAAAATATCTTATCTTCTACATGAAGTGTTTCTGATCATAGTACATCATGTATGGGTGGTAACCATTCAAGAATACACCATAGCATCTAATCCTACTAAGCAAAGTGTTTCTGATACGAGTACTACACTTATGGGTGGTTATCTTTCAATAGAACTTCACAAAGCATCATAGCCTAGTACGAGAAGTGTTTCTTCTTCGAGTACTTCATTTAAGGGTGATTACATTTCACTAAGACACCAGGGAGAAGCATAAAATATCAATCTAAGTAATTCACTAGAACTAGATTCGCAAATAGTTGTAGATCAAGTTCAACAGCCCGAAGGTCAAGTGCTACGTAGGTATTCAAGGACAGACCATGCACCCGAGAGGTACTTGGGGCTGCACGAGGTCTCAGTATTTGATACTGAAGATCCTATGATCTATGCAGAAGCAATGGATAGGCTAGACTCTGATAAATGGTTGAAGGCCATGAGATTCGAAATATAGTCCATGTAGGACAAGACGGTGTAGAACCTAGTTGTACCATTTGATGGGATAAAACCCATAGCTAACAATTGGATTTTTAAAAGAAAAATAGACATGGATGGTAAGATGATTGTATACAAAGCACGACTGGTAGTGAAAAGTTTCAAACAAACTCAAGGAGTTGATTATGATGAAACTTTTTCGCCCGTAGCTGTGTTTAAGTCAATTCGGATACTCCTAGCAATTTCCACATTTTATGATTATGAAATATGGCAAATGGATGTCAAAATCGCCTTCTTAAAAGAAAATTTAGAAGAGGATGTGTGCATGACACAGCCTGAGGGTTTTGAGCATCCAAAGAATGCTGGGAAGGTATGCAAGCTTCTTAAATCTATTTATGGATTGAAGCAAGCATCACGGAGTTGGAATCTTCGATTTGACGAAGAAGTCAAAAAGTTTGACTTCGTCAGATGCGAAGAAGAACCATGTGTATACATGAAGACTAGTGGGAGTACCATCGCCTTTCTAATCTTAAATGTTGATGACATACTCTTAATAGGAAATGATATTCCTATGTTGCAACAAGCTAAGTCTTAATTAAAGAATGTTTTCTCGATGAAGGACTTAGGCTAGGCTGTCTATATACTAGGCATAAAGATCTATCGTGATAGATCGAAAAGACTTATAGGATTAAGTCAAAGCACGTACATTGACAAAGTGCTAAATAGGTTTAGCATGCAGGATTCTAAGAAATGATTCCTGCCAATGAATCATGGTGCGCAGCTTAGCAAGACTCAGTGTCCTTCGACAACTAATGAGCGAAGCATAATGAGTAGAGTGCCATACGCTTCGGCTATAGGCTTTATCATGTACGCCATGTTGTGCACTCGCCCTGATGTCTCGTATGCTTTAAGTGTGACGAGTAGATATCAGGCTAATCCAGGCATGGAGCACTGGAATGCTGCAAAGAATATGTTTCTCGTCTATGGTGGTGACTCCGAGCTCGTAAATAGATTACAATCCAGGCATGGACCACTGATGCAAGTTTCCAAACTGATCGAGATGATTCGAGATCACAGTCTGGATACGTGTTCATCCTCAACGGAGGGGCTGTGAGCTGGAAGAGCTCAAAGCAAGAGACTACAGCAGACTCAACCACCGAAGCTGAGTACATAGCAGCATCCAAAGTAGCAAAAGAAGGTTTCTGGATCAAGAAGTTCCTTAGCGAACTAGGAGTGGTTCCCAGTGTTCAAGGACCTGTGGACCTCTATTGTGACAACAATGGAGCTATAGCTCAGGCCAAGGAACCGAGATCGTACTCGAGATCCAAGCATGTTCTATGACGTTATCACCTGACACGAGAAATCGTAAATAGAGGTGATGTAAAGATATGTAGAGTTGACACAGTCAGCAACACAGCTGATCCACTCACGAAACCTCTTCCTCAAGCCAAGCACCAGTTGCACACATCTTCTATTGGATAGGAGATTAGCAGTGAAGCTTTCTTTAGATCTATGAGATTTTTTTGAAAAATAGAGATTCATGTAACTAGAGCCTACGATGAATGGCTTCTAGCTTAAGTGGGAGATTGTTAGTTTGTAATAATCTAGAAGTCAATAATACGATAAATTATCATAAAGCTTTGTTCATGAATTGAGTGATTAATAAATTGTCATTTTGTTGCCTTGAGTATTATTGAATTTATGGATCATTCATTTATCTGATTAGAGTCAATAACTGAAATTGTGAAACTTCATAATATAGATGATATATACTCTTAAGAGTCTCTGACCAAGTAATTAGCAAGAACACTAACTTACCGTTACAAGGTTAGAATGTAGAGTTAAAGAGGTTAAGTTTTACAGACCATAGACATGAGATGTCGTTTTAATCACATAAATACATGTTCCAGGGACATGGTATTTGACAGACCTCGAATTGAACATTAAATGGAATTGTGTATGTGCCATTAATATTTTCATTCAGTGTTAAGTTCTAAAGTATGAGGTATTCATCTTCCCTACTAAGAGATGTGTATGTGTGATTGTTATCTAACGCTGTCGGTAAAACGCAGTCATAACAGTAGCTTTTCGGTATACATAGCTTAGCTGCGGTAGTGATGGTTTACCAAAAGTACTATTGTCCCTCGTATCTCTATACGAGTTACAATATCACTAGGCCCCTTGATAGAGTAGGATTGTCTGCATGTAGTATGATTACAAGAGTAATTATATTTGATAAATCTGCTCAAGATCGAGAAAAGAGTAAGTTTGCAAGGATTACACACACCTACCTTGAAACTAATCTGACACTGTGAGACAAAAGAAGTAACACGACTAAAATAGTTTAGTGGATCGTGGTATTGTATAGTGCAACATCATCTGTGTAATTGGATGGTCATAGTGCAGATGTCAGATGCCTCCTAAGATTATAGAAGTTAAAATGGTTTTAATTCTATTTACCAACATAACACATATCCTATTGGGTCACACCGTATATGAGCTAATCAGAGAATCTTGATGATCAATTATAAATTGGTTATAATTAAAATTAAGATGGTTATAATTAAATATACATATGATATAATTAAATTATATATGTCATATGAGATGACAAGCAGAAACAACGGTTGGTTTTATAAACGTATTCGATGCGTTGTATAAACCGTACCGAAACCAAACCTATACCGAACCCTGAGAAATATAATTGTTGAGAACAATTATATATATGTATATTTAATTTAATTTAAATATTAATTATGGTTTTGAATTTGGGATTATAACCATTATCAAATTAAAACTTAATTAAAAATTAAAATCTTAATTAAAAATAAAAAATAAAAAAGGATGTCGGCACAAGAAAATAAATATCCAAAAAATTTGGATAATTTTTTTGGTGCCGACCTCCTTAGGGGCATTTTGGTAATTTGCCAAAATTGATGGTATTTCGGTAATCGGCCAACCTCCTTATTTTTCCTATAAATAGAGGGGTATGGGTAAAGAGAAAAACACAATTTCATTCGACTCGTATCTGTTAACTAAGGATCGAATCGATAAATATATTTTTCTCTCTATCTCGGTTACAGTTGTTTACGAGATTCAGAAAAATATATATTTGCGAAAGTTGCAGTATTTCTATTTGAATAGTGTTTTCGTCCTTATCTCGGTGAATAGTGTTTTCGCAGAATTTTGCGATTTATGATACTTCTAGTAGAAGAAATAAACCGTTCTCTGGTCAATCTTAGTGGATAACCGATAGAGGTATCAGACGTCTGATACTCCGAAGAGAGAAGTTTCTCAGATTCGGTCTTCAGATTCTGCTACAATCCAATTGGAATTTGGATCAAGGTATAAATGTTATATTAATCTATTTAATTTGTAAGTAAATTAAAGTTTTAAAAATCAATTATGGATTAGATCTGTAAAAAAATTAAATCGGGTTTTGATGCCAAAGATAAACGGGAGGTGGACACTCTCGGTAGTTTATCTGACATACCTCATTTAATCCTTGGCTTAAGTTAGAAGTAAATTTTTTTTTTACGATCTTTCCGCAGCTTAAGCTAATTAACGGGTTTGAACCGTCCATGACCCAACACTATGGACTTCATCGCCTGCAAGATGTTGGAAGGGAGCTCGATCAGTGCACATGTGCTCAAAATGATGGGCATGATATCGAGCTGGAGGGGTTGGTCTCTCATGTGGATAAGTAGTTGGCCATGAACCTTATCTTGGGTTCTCTTCCACCTAGCTTTTTGGGGTTCAAGATGAACTACCATATGAATGGCTGGGACAAGAGTCTCCAAGAGCTTCATGCCATGCTCAACATCATTGAGGCTGATATCAAGAAAAGTTCTTCATAAGTCTTGATAATGTCTCAAGGGACAGGTAAGGCCGAAGAAAAGAACAAGGGGAATCGTAAGGCCAAGAAGGCAAAAGGAATGGGAAGACCCAAATGGTGATTCAGGGTCAACCTCTGGAAAAAAAAAGGCAAAGGTTGCAGCTCATGTGGAGTGCTTCTATTGTCATGGTAAGGGCCATTGGAAAGGAACTGTCCCAAGTTTCTCGAGGACAAGAATAATGGAAATGTTCCATCCACCTCAGGTATATTTGTTATTGAGATAAATTTAGCCACTTTTCTCTTTGATTAAGTATAGGATACCAGATCGTGTGCTCGCATTTGTTCCAATGTGCAGGCACTAAGTGGGAGGAGGATGCTGAATAAGGGCAAAATACAACTACGCATAGGCATGGGGCAAGTGTTGCAGCTATAACTGTAGGATGCGTTGAGTTGTGTTTGCCTAGTGTGCTAGTACTCAAACTAGAAAACATTTATTTCGTACCTTCTATTTCAAGAAACACTATCTTTATTTCATGTTTAGACAATGTTGGTTATGATTTCATAATCAAGAACAAGTGTTGTTCTATTTATAAAGATGGTTTGTTTTATGGATCTTCTATTTTAAGGAATGGTCTATACTTTCTTAATTTAGAAATGCCCATGTATAATATCAATTACAAACAACTCAAGTCTTCACATGAGAGTTTAACTCAAATGTGACATCATCGTTTAAGTCATGTAAACGAGTCAGGGTGAGAGGGCAAGTGATTTATTAGGTCTTATACATAGTGATGTATGTGAATCTATGAGCACTTGTGCAAGAGGTTTTAGTTACTTCATCACCTTTACTGATGATTTAAATAGATACGTATATATCTACTTAATGAGGAAAAAGTCTAAATCTTTTGAAAAGTTCAAAGAATTCAGAAATGAAGTTGAGAACTAACTCAATAAAAGGATCAAAGTCTTCTGATCTGATCGAGCATGCTACTTGAGTTAGTAGTTCCAAGCTTATCTTTGAGAGTGTGAAATTGTTTCACAACTCACACCTCCATAAACACCACAATGGAATGGTGTTTTTGAAAGGAAGAACAAAACTTTGCTAGACATGGTTCGTTCCATGCTGATTCGAACTAGCATGTCTTTAAACATTTGGGGCTATGTGCTTGAAATCATTGTTTTTATTATAAACATAGTTCCATCAAAATCTGTTGAGAAGACACCATATGAAATATGGGTTGAAAATGTTACAAACTTGTCTTTTCTAAAAATTTGGGGATGTTAGTCGTATGTCAAGAGGTTGATATCCGACAAGCTTGAACAAAAATCAGATAAATGTTTCTTTATTTTGTTATCCTAAGAAAACTCAAGAATATTATTTCTATTATCCATCCGAGAACAAGGTTGTTGTTGCTCGACATGCGGTATTCTTGGAGAAAGAGTTTCTCTCAAGAAGGAATAATGAGAATGAGATATCCCTTCAAGAAGTTCAAGGAAGTGACCATGAGTCTTAAGTAGTAGACACTGGAGCTAGTGGGAGGAGGGTAGGACTAATACCTCAAATAGGTGAGGAAGAAGTCCAACCATCATCTCAGACTCTAAAAGCACAGCCTGTAGAGGAGCTTGTGGAAGAAGCTCGTCAAGAGACTCCAGAGCCCATCCTACGAAGATCCTCAAGGATAGTTTGTGCACCAAAAAGATACATGGATCTTCATAAGGTGACAATATTGGATATCGAAGATTCCATGACATATAATGAAGCGATGGATAGGCCCGACTCCAATGAATGGCTAGAAGCCATGAAATTCGAAATGAAATCCATGTATGACAATCATGTTTGGGATTTGGTTGTTCCAACTCAAGGGGTCAAACCCAGAGCAAGTGAGTCTTCAAGAGAAAGATTGATATGGATGAAAATTTGACTGTGTACAAAACACGACTGGTAGCAAAAGTGTACCGTCAAATTCAAGGAGTTGATTATGATGAGACTTTTTCACCCATTGCTATGTTCAAGTCTATCAGGATTTTTTTAGCATTTGTCACATTTTATGACTATGAAATATGAAAAATGGATGTCAAAATCGCCTTTCTAAATGGTGATTTAGAGGAGCTTGTGTATATGACACAACCTATGAGTTTTGTGGATCCAAACAATGCTGAAAAGATATGCAGACTTCGACGATCCATATATGAATTGAAGCAAGCATCTAGAAGTTGGAGCATTCGCTTTGACAAAGAGATCAAAAAGTTTAATTTCGTCAAGTGCGATGAAGAATTTTGTATATATATGAAAGTGAGTGGGAGCTCAATTATATTCCTAGTCTTTTTTGTAGACGACATACTTATGATTGAGAATGATATCTCCCTTATGGGATCTATCAAGTCTTTATTGATGAAGGTGTTCTCAATGAAAGACTTGGGCGAAGCTGATTATGTGTTTGGTATACGAATCTATAGAGATAGATCCAAGAAACTTATCGGACTAAGTCAAATCACATATGTTGACAAGATGCTAAAGAAGTTTAGCATGGAGAACTTCAAACGAGGGTTCTTTCCTATGTCACATGACGTTCACCTTAGCAAGATCCAGTGTTCTTCGAAACCTGGTGAGCTGGAGGACATGAGAAGGATATCATATGCTTCTTCCATCAGTTCCATCATGTACGCTATGATATGCACTCATCCTGATGTCTCTTATTCCTTGAGCATAACGAGTAGATATCAGGCAAATCCTGGCATGACTCATTGGGAAGCGGTCATGAATATCCTTAAGTTCTTGAAAGGACTAAGAAGAACTTCTTTGTGTATGGAGGGGAAACAAAGCTCGTTGTAAAGGGTTACACCGATGCTAGTTTCCAATCTGATCCTGATGACTTTAGGTCACCGTTAGGATGTGTATTAATCCTTAATGGTGGCGTTGTGAGCTGGAAAAGTTCCAAGCAAGAAACCACAGCAGATTCAACCATTGAGGTTGAATACATTGATGCTTCAGAAGCAGCAAAAGAAAGATGCTGGATTCAGAAGTTTGTCTCTGAGCTTGGTGTGGTGCCATGTGTCGAAGGTTCGATTGTGCTCTATTGGGACAACAATGAAGCAATTGCGCATGCAAAGAAACCGAGATCACACCAAAGGTCAAAATATGTTCTACGACGATATCATCTCATCCGCGAGATTATCGAGCGGGAATATATTAAGGTTTGCAGGATGGGCACGAAAGTGAACACAGCTCATCAACTAACAAGGCCTCTAATCCAGGCTAAGCACATATTACATGCCTCTTCGATAGGTATTAGACATATGGATGACTGGCTATGAGTTTACATGCATTCATGCATAGTTTTGTATGTGGATGATATGTATTCTTTACTCATTTAGAGTTGATATGATTGGCTCTAGTTCAAGTGGGAGATTGTTAGTATTTGTGTTCTAGATCCAGATTATATGTTTGATAATTATAGTTTATTAGTGAATGATTTCATCATTTTGTTACTTGAGTTATTAAAATTGTGTGGATCATTTGGTTTGATGACCTGAATTGTAGAATTCCACAAATGAGATAAATTTGATTGCTCTTAAAAGTCACTAATATTGGTAATTAGTAAGGAACACTAATTGACCATTATAAGATCAGCGTGTCGGATTAGATGATGATCACATTCTACATATCGTATGACAAATAACTGTATACATAAGATGTACAACACTAGACATACCCAAAATGAAGTATCACATGGATTGTGTTACATGTCATTGATATTTCATTTCTGTGCTAAATTCTAAGGTTGAAACATTTATATTTACTACATGAGATATGCATATTGTTGGTGTTGTTCAACGCTCGTCGTAACAGGAGTTATACAGGCAGTTGCTGCAATGTGCACAACTTGTGCGGATGAACTATATGCATTGAGATACCATTGCCCTCTATATATGATATAGATGATGATATATTTGAGCCCCTTGATAAAGTTTGTATAATGTGCATGCAATATGATTATGTGATAATCATATCATAATTAAACTTTAGAAAATCAAGAAAGAATAATTAGCAAGGATGTCATGTTCCTACCTTGCAATTATTTGAATATCATATGGCAACAAATTGACATAATAACATTTTAATGTTTAAGGGATCATGATTTTGCATTGTGCTTTTCATCCACGTCATTTGGGGAATCAATATACCATGGCTAGTTGTATCATTGATTTATGAAATAAAATGTTTAATTTCATTTCCGAAATGATGGGATCCCATAGAGTCACACTATATGAAATATTAAAAGAAAATGTATTAATAAAACATATGTGATATATACATATATAATGTGTGATATTTTAATTATAAGAAGTTATAATTAATTTGAACATAATATATGTTTTTAATACATGAATAATTTTATGACATGGATATGTTGTAAAATAATCCTAGAAATATTTAAAGTATGTGTGCATATTTTAAATGAGTTTTAACACATGAGAGATGCATATATTAATATAAGATATTAATATATATATTGCTCATATAAAATATTGGAGCGTGGGTTTAACTGTATATTATTATGATTAGAACGTAAACCTAATCCAAATGAGAGAGAAAGCGAATTATGGAGATTTGGGCTAAGATTACAAGGTCCAATAATTACTTTCTGCCCAAATGAAGTATCAATTGTTATCCTAATCTTTGCCTATATAAGCCCCGTCATTTAAGGAATTTAATAACTATCATTAATCAGAAAATTGGTGACTGCTAGTTATTCTCTTGAGAAAAACGTTTTTTTTTTCTTCTCTTTCTCTCCTTCTCTCATGTATTGAGAAAAATCTCCATTAAAATTCTGAAAATTTTGAAGAAGGTTTGAAACTATGATTAAGGTTTTACTTGTTAATCTCTTACTAGCCTTAGAGATACAAGTATTTCTTTAATCTTTCAATGGATACTTAAAGAGGCTCGACATTTGAAGGGCAAAAACACAACTATTGTCGAAAGAGAAAGAAAATAAGAAGTTGATAAGCAAGAGAGCCCTACTCGATTTGATTTATAGATCGAATCCAAGGTATAATGCTATTCCCTTGCTAATTAGATAAATTAATATTGTTTCTTGCACTTACAATAACTAGATCATTTGTTTTGAGTTGAATATTTTTTTATTTTATTCATTGCTTTCTAAGCATCAAAACCTTCACAATTAACTATGATTTGGTTAGTGAAAATGTTGTTTGGATTGTAATGAAGTTTTTTTTTTATCTTAAACATTTTTGTTATATTGAGTTGTAGGTGAATGAGAGGTTATTTTGTGTTTCCTTGGCTAATGCCTTCAATCGGTGCATGAAAATGATCTACTCCATCAAATCATCCATTTCCTTCACATATCTCGTGTTTTTCTCCTCGCGCCGACGATCGTTGTCATATTTTTCTCCTCTCGCCACACCATATCCTCTCACCGCTCCATTCGGTAACATCTAAACTCTAACGAACTAAGTTGCTGTGTTAAGTGATGCTTGAATATATAAGTTCTCATGTTAATATGTTGCCTTTATATTTAGTCTTTAAAAATGAGTTACACAAATAAGTAATTAGATTGGTACTCTCAAGATAAGTTACACAGATTCTTGATTGTTACCTCTGAATTGGATCACTTAGGAATGAGTTGTACACCACTAAGGTTGTACCAAGAAATTAAATCCATCTTTTGTAATATTCGGCAAACCTAACTTTGATCTCAGTTTTGTGTAGGAGGTAGTTTTCTAGTAAAATTTTTAACATGATCTGTCCTTTAAATTGCATGAAAGAACAACATTCATCTTCTTGCAATTTCTATTGCACTTAAGCTCCATGAAGAAGTTCACCTAGTCTTAGAGGGTAGGTCCATGTAATATTTTGGCATGATTTTTCTTCAAAACTAAATAGAAAAAATAAAACAAGCAAAAAAGT